>JAQGBQ010001093.1:0-13590 GCA_034698485.1 Vertagopus arboreus
CATTTGCTCAGCATCAGGGGCATTTTAAAGTTCAAATTCAAAGTCAATTGTTGGGCGAACCTGTCCTTCATGGACCTTTTAAATGGTTATTGAAGTATGAATTTTTTTAATGATTTGAATAGTAGATCCAACTTTTTGAACAAATCGGCTTTCCATTGAAACGGGAGTTAAACCTTGTGGGTTTGTAAAGTCTTTAGGAAATTTGGAATGCTGAAATTTTTCGAAAGTGATAATTGTATTTTGACAGAATTGTTTACGGTTAAAATTACTGAGCGCGGTGATACAAGGTTAGAATATTTAACTTTTATTTTATCCTTTTCATCGCACTTCCCATCACCTAAGTTATCCGGGTTTTTCGGACTGCATTTTTTTTATTACTTTTTACTAGTATAATGTAAACAAAGCTGTGTAATTAAATAGCTGGATTTATCACAGAGTATTCTTTGGCAATGTGTATATGGAACAAAATCAGAGCAGTCTGAATTAATTGTTTCGTTTCTAAAACTAAACCTAAAAATCTGTACTGTTTTAACATTTATTATTGGGCTTACTGAGATTCAATTTTTTTTACTCGACAGGTTTATTTTAAGCCGTTGATTTAATTAGTTGTCTACAACAACTAAATTTCTCTGGTAATTAAATCCTAAATTGCACTATTCCTACAAACTCATTTAAAAATCCATATTGCCATCCTAGATCATCTTTTACTCAACTATTTATGAACCGATCTTGCTCATGTTGGTCTTAAACGACGCATATTGACCTGTAGAACAATTTTGCCCGGGCCAAAAATCTTTAATTTTGAATTTAAAGTTGTTATAAGCGAAAAACTGCTCTTGACACCACATTTTGCCTCATATCTCGAGTTATATATGTCGTAACATCGGGGGAGCTGTAGAATTTCATTCCTATGGAATAACCATGCCCATTCCAAAATTTCAGCATTCTAGCTTATAAACTGGCTGAGAAAACCCGTGGCATAGGTTAAGGGGGGCATAGTGAATGCATACTTAGGTAGTTTTTTTTTGGACGCGTTGCTATAGGCTTTTATGCATCACCTAAGAAAAAGGTGTGGAGAATTTCAGCCAGGTTTTGAAGCTAGCTGAGGGATTCCCTTTAGCCGAGGCCTGGATCAATGGAAATAAGACGGCTTTCTTGAGCAAGAAGGTAGAGAAGTTGATCCCAGAGTATCCAGAATGTATGGAATCCGGTCTAGACATTCTTAAACGGGATCTGTGGCATGCCAAAAACTCTGGAATGTTTGAAAAATTGGGTGTTTAAAATACTCAAACAATATCATTTACAATTTAAATGGTTCAAAAAATACAAACTCAAATACAAAATGTGTTTTTTTTATAAAAAAATCAAATTAAGAGAGTTCAATTGTTTTTTGACGATTAATCTTTACTTCTTATATGAACAACTTTCCAATGTTCATCAATATTGTAATTAAACTACGTAAACTGCATAATCGATAAATAAAAATCTGAATTTTACATAACATATCGTCAACTTTTGTCCTTAACCTCTTCACCAAAATTAAAGATACAGTGATAAAGTTAGGCCAGAAAATAATCAACAGCATCTATATAAACTTTCCTTTCGGTTTTCATGTCGAATATGTATCACGTAAAATCTCATTTTTGCTACTTTTTTCTATCTAGGTATTCATTATAAATCAATAAAAGATATTTTTCTTGCATGTTTTGTCATAATGGTTGAAGGCAATTTAAAATTCCAGAATCTCATGATTCATTTTAGCTAATTCTGCGATTAATAAAAACATCATAGTGTAAGGGGAAATAAATAAGCAGACCTAATGAAGCATTTTTTTAAAGTAGAAAATTACTGCAATTAGTCATTTCCTTCCACTCGTTCACTAAAAATCTAATTCTTGTTCAATTTTGTTCTTGCAAATTTGTAATCACAAAGAGTAGGTTTTTAATCACCAGATTTATCAAATTAAAATATTGACCATTTCAATTCATCAATTCCTTTGATTTTTTGTATTTTTTTAATGCATAATTTTAGAAAAATATTTATTTTCGATTAAAAATTTGCACGATTTTTTAACTCTAAGAATTTTTCAAAAATACTCATTTAATCATAATTAGAGCTACTAATATATTCATTATGATGTTTTTTATGAATAGCAGAATCAGCTTAAAAAAATTTCAAACTTTTCTGGAATTGAAAGTTGCAAAAGTGGCTACATATTTTGCTATTACAATAAAAATCTGACAATATTGAAAATATTGAAATTAATTTCAGAAGGCTATTTTTTATTTAAAAAATATCAACAAAACTAACGTACTTAAGAACAATAAGTTCGTCACTAAAATATATAAAAATACATAACAACTAATTGTCAGAGGATTGGCTCGATTCGGAGTCTCTAGTGTCAGCAAGCTGCAAAGCAAATACATCTCATATTTATTTAATACACCTCTTTCTGAATTTAATTTATTAAATATAAAAAACAAGCATTTAATAAATCAAACGATACTTTAATTGATTATTTCTTACATCTGCAGTAGTAATGGACTTGAGTATTCCTTTGTACACAAAAAATGTCCAGAAAAGTTGTAAGCCAAATAATACTAATAAAACTAAACGAATTACTGGAAGTACTGGATTTGAGATCACTGCAGGAAATTCTTCTGCATCCACAAAAGCGCTAAAAAATAGCATAAATCAAATTTAGTTTTGAAAAAATTAAACGAAAAAATCTTTTGGTACATTTAAATGAATTTCTTTACAAACCTGTGTAGTAAATATGTTGGAAGCATCACCACCCGAGTTATGGTCCAGGCAATAGCAAAAAATGTAAAGAGAATGTTCTTTGGTCTGCTATGCTTTGTTACTTGACACATTTTTGCAGGCTGTAAAATATAAAATCAAATAACACTTAATTTACTAACTTTCGAATATATTTTCACAATTGGTATCTAATTAGCTGAATTTAAATCAAAAGATAGTAAGTTTTAAAAAAATTAAATTGTTATTATTTACCTCAAGAAAAACATCAGCAACATCATGCAGCAAGATGACCAAAGTCCCAAATCGGACAAAATTGGAAAACCAGGACATTAATATCAAAGCTAATGTAACTACGTGATGTACAAACATCTCGTAGAAATATTTGTCCTTTGGATACACCAAAATTGAAATTAAAAGACTCAGATTAAAGCCAAAAACTAGGGTATAATACCACCAAATGTCTTCTGTTAAGTCCTACAAAAATAATAAAACAATATTTAAAACATTTAATATAATCTTAAGTATTAATTAATTAATTTACATGGAAGGGGTAGCCTTCATAACATTTTTTCATGTCCCAAAGCCACGGTTTATCCCATAAGATGTAAAGTCCTGAAAGGAATGAAGTCGTGTAACAGAAACTTCTCCACCTAGAAATAAATTCCATTTATAATCAATAATTACTATCAAATAAATCCTTCAATTTATTTACACAATAAAATAATAATAAATTAATTAAATTACCCTAATTCACCAAACGAATGCAATTTCACAACTTTATTTTGATAATGTTTACGTTTTCTCAGCCACATTTCGACAGTCCGAGAACTCAAGCCAGTTTTCTTTGACAATGAACTTATATCTATAGAAGTAACACTGCCATTTCTTCCTTTCATTAAGATTTCAAGATTTAAATGAGAATTTGCAGGTTTTGTTATTTCTGATTTCGTTTTTAGTCCCAAGTGTTGACCCAAAGGGTAAAAAAATATTCTAAAAAAACACAAAAATTATATCAAACTTAATTTTCTTTATATGCTAAATGTTATTTATAAAGTTACCTTTCAAAAACACATCTTAGAACCATCATTCCAAGAGCTATAGGAATGAAATATAAAATGTCCAGTGGATTTGGGTAATTAATTTTTGAATTTAAAATATCAGTCCAATCAATCCCATCTGGTAGCCATGTGTTTGAATACCACGTTTTAAACAATTGCGGAGACAACATTTTAATAAAAATGTTGTAGTCTATACTTTATAAGAAATAATAGTCTGATTTATAAAGAACCAGACAGAGCTTCATTCAAAGTTCAAAGTCAGACGTAAGCCGATAAATAAAATGACTGGCTCAAAAGAAGGAAAATGAGATAATAAATGGAGTAATTAATAAGAGTAATAATGTTTAATTCAATTAAGTAATTATGCTTCCTCACAGAGAATGGGATGTTCCTATTAAATCTTATAATTCTCAACAAGTACAAAGTATCCTTAATTTATTCTGTATTTGTCTTTTGTCTGTATCTCAATCTGACCGTGAATCATCATGATACATAGTTAAATGTTGAGTGAGTTTTTGCATGATTAATATAATGAAACCTTACGAGTTGTTCAGTATTGCCTGACTGTCAACACATTATTCCAGTATGAGATAGTACATACAAAAAGAGACGTAGCCGCCAAATTTTACTTTTTAAATAATGTCAAAAGAGTAAAACAAACTAAATGTGCCACAATAGTAAAACAATTGTTAAAAAATCTATAACGTTGTTTGTAATTATCTCACCGGTCTGAAATAAATTTATAATTTCGGGTCAATTAAAGGTAATTTGAACAATCCTTTGTCGCGAAAGGTTCAATTTGCAGCTAAGTCCTTTTTCAAATGCACTCTCACATACATATATCAAACTTTAGTTTTTATTATATGTAGCACCCCCTTTTATAACTCAATTTGTGACATTATTTGTTTATTACAGTTTAGTTAATCGTTAATTTAATCACATTCAATGTGATTCCATTAATCAACTTTTTATTAACTGATGAATAATTTTAATTTTCTAATCTTAAGTCCTTTAAAAATCGAACTTGTATTTATATCTGTACAGATATTTTAAAACAAAGGCCAATTAAGATGATTAAAACAGGTTGGATAGGAATAAGAATGACAATGAACTATACTAGGAATTGTAGTAGTATTTAGATTCAGAATAGTAATTATAAACAATTCAAAAATCTAAACCAATCTGATAACTACTTTCCACTTTAATCGCTTGAATAAGTCTTCTTGTTCAAATAAAGATACATAGAAAAGAAAACCAGTTTAAGTATTTTTATAACAAGTGTAATAAAATCGTTATATCTGTATCGACTTTCGCAAAAGGTTAGCTACCTATAAGTAACTTTAATAATAATTGTAAATATCTCCGACTTACATAAAGACAAAAAAGACGTAATTGTAAATTGATGAGAGAACTGATTGTCCAGGAATTCCTAAACCGGTCAAATCATATTTGCTTTTTTAATTATATACAGACTCGTCGTGTCTTTCAAGTCATTAAAAATCTTGATACGACGCAATTCTTTTTACGAAGGTCGTTAACGCAGCTTCAATAATAAGGAATTAATGTCTAGTGATTAATTTCTCACTGTGAGAACAAATAGGAAATCCATTAATATTTGTTAATTTAAAAATTTACTAATTTCTTAAGTTCCAAAAATCCATTAAAACCAACAAATAATTGTAATCGGGTTTTTTAAGTAACAATTTTTTTTAAATAATTTTAATTTCCCACATTCTTCCATTATAAAAGTCCATGAAAGTCAAGCTAGATCAACCTAAGCTCTTTTTTTCTAAATTTTTCGCAACAAAAAAGTTAAACCTGTCTCATTGTTTTTTTAAAAACTCAACCTGACGTTTAAGCTGTGCATGACGTATTTGTTTAAAAAAAAATTTAAATTTTTTTATCTTAATTAAATGGCACATTTATTTACGACAGTAATACAATACAATAACAAATAGACAACATTAAACGATTCTATTATCTAAATATGTAAATAAGACTAGAATATGTACAAAAAAGCTAATACAAACGATCAATATCATTAAAACGTGTGTAAAAGTCTTCCTTCTCAAAAGCACTCTGAATCCAATCTGTATCAATTGCATCTTCCTCGTTCAAACTTCCACCGAGCCAATCGGGCAAAATATCTTTGGACAAATGCTTATGTAACGGTTTTAAATTGTCGGTGTTGCAGAAGTTTAGCTGGTTTTTAGATAGAAATTTTTTTTTAAAAAGTGTCAAAAAACATATAAAATAACAAATTAAGACATAAATAATTATTAGATTTACCCTTTGTTTTGCTTTTGTAGGAAGAAATGGCTTAAGCAGATTATAGGCCAAGAGCCAAACAAAAGGTGCATTAATTATGAATGTTTTTCCCATTTTTATCGGGTAGCTGTACTGTAAATTTAAATTAATTGTCATTTAAAAATTAATTGTCATTTAAAAATTAATTGATCTTTTCAAAATACAAATTAAATAAAATCATACCAAAAATATACTGACAAACATCCGCAAATGTTGAAACCGATAATATCTCGCGTGTTTGTTTGTAAATCCAGTATAGTCAAAAATCATTACAATTCCATTCTGTAAAGTTTCTTTTGACTCAATCATTTCCTCAATGAACAGAATTGAACTTTTCATTGTATCGTCAGCTTCCACTTCGTCTACGTCCCATCGATCTGGTGTTTTTAAATAATAAAAAACACTTTCTTTTATATTGATTAAAATCAATCAATAAAAAGTTTGATTTATTTTTAATGCTTACTAATTCGCGAGAAAAGTACTTTCCGCCCAACAGGATCCCGTTCTTTTAAAGTTCCCATGAGTCCGCTTTGTAAACATTTTGCAAGCAAACTGGGCTTCAGATTAGAAAATAAATCTGCATATCTTTCAAATCTTATTTTCAAATGGTATTCCAGCTAAATAAAATAAAAAGTTTTATTTCGCACCCATTTTTTTAACTAATATTTTTATTAATACCGTTTCAAACGCTTGTCTAGGATCATATTTCCGTCCTCGGAGGAATTTCAAAAGTAAAGCATCATCATTTAAAACTCCTTGAATGTTTCTGTTATTTGACTCTATAAATAAATTTAAAAAATTACATTTTATTTCAGTGTTAAAAACAAATAAATTAGCTAATTCAATACCTCGAATCAATCTTTTAAGGTCTTGAAGTAAAGCAACTTCTTGAGCCATTTTACTTTAAATTAAATAATCTCTTATTGTGTCTCAGCTAAAAGTTGAAGTTAAACTGAACAAAGAATTTTTCTCATTGTTTAATCAAATCTGCAAATCTATTTCACATGTCGAACCTCAACGAAATGCAAATTAGTTTGCCCAGTTCCATCACTCCTTATGAAATAACTGGTCCAGCTGCTTTTTTTATCAACGGAGAAATCTTAATTGTGTTGGTTTAATCAGATAAATTCACGCTATATTACGCCCAAGAATTGAATCAATGAGTTGATTTTTAAATCTTAATTTTTATAAGATTATTGACAACCAATAAATGTAACTGTCTGGTTAACGTGCTTTTTTATATTAAAAAAATGCACTATTTTTGTACGAAAAATTTCAAAAGCACAAAAATCATTTGGGTTTGGATTATACAAGTAAGTAAGTATTTGATAGTAACTTGATTGATTTAGCCAGCATCCTTTACAATCATATAGACACATGTGTGTATTTAATATAATTAAATTAAATTGAGTATCCGATCATTTTAACTTATTAAAGTATTTATGGTAGGTTCGGGTACCATGTCTTTTGTCTTAAGTACAAATTTTATAAAAACATTACCTTTGTTAATTTAAGTTGGTTTATTATTATATAAGTATATGTTCATTTAGGTACATAATATAAATATGAAGAGTCCCAATCACATTATGAGAAACCTGTTATCTTAAGAAGTAAATACATGGCTTTATAATTAATGAAGAAGTACTACATAAATATATTAGCTTTGTTATAATAATAAAGTTAGCGAAAACAAAACTATGCGTACTGTTACAATTACTTTTGATATATTTATTCTTAATTCAAAACTAACAAATTATGTATCTCATTTAAAATTTTACTTTCCTCATGTATGCTATTAGAGCTAATTACCTTGTAAAAACGTGGAAAAATAATATTATTTCATTTGTTTTCGTAATTTAGAGGAACGAATTAAATAAAATAAAATAAATAATTTAAATCACTTTCCTTGAGGCTTTCGTGGGTGCACACTTTGATTTATTTAAAATTGAATACCTTGATAAGAGGAAACAACATCATCATATTTATAATCGATATCGTGACTACACAATGTTTGACAAAAATATAAATCCCGAACGGGAAGATATTGACCCGATGACTTTAATTTCACCAACAAATCAAAACGGTTAGTACCACTTAAGTTTAAATATTAATAGAAAAATATTTAAAATAAAAAATACTAGTTATAATAATTTGGTTTATGCTAATGGCTCTTTTTAAGATAGTGTGAAATGCAAAATTATTTTATTTCAGGACTCTGGTTCATAACCTTTGTGTTGCTCAGTTTTCTTATCTTTTTAACGCAAATCTCAAAGAGTTTAACAAAGTCTGGCAAAATGTTAAGGAAATTTAGTGGACCAAAACCAGTTCCAATTATTGGGAATCTAATTTTATTTGCGGGATCTCAAGAGAGTATGTAATTAAATTTAAATGTCTTGTTTGCTGTGACTTTCATCAATTAACGTAAAAACCGTAATTTTATTTTCTGATATAAAATACAAATTTATTTCCAGATATTATCCCAACGTTTGGACGTCTTGTTGATAAATATGGGAAAAGGATTCTAATCTGGATGGCGAATGCACCCCATATAATTATAGATGATTCCAAAGATGCCGAAGTTTGTCAAATATTTATTATTGACATGGTCTCACGCAATTTACATCGATTTTAGAAATTAAATGTGTATTTATTTTTTTATTTGAAATTCTAGTTAGTGTTATCGTGTGCCAAACATCATAAGAGCAAATTCACACAAATTGCTATGAAATGGATAATGGGAGACGGGCTTTTAATTTCTGCGGGTGACTAAAATTCATTATCATATAGTTAACTAGCCTGCTTTTTGCCGGTTTTATTTACACAGGGGGTAACAACTTTTAAGCCAGAATATAATTTTGGCTAGTAAATTTGTCAACTAAACCAAGGGGCTTTGGTCCAACCCGGGTTGAAGCTAATGCTTTTACTTTTTGCATCTTGATTTCATACATTGTTGGTTTTAAACATGAATATAATGTTTATTATGCATTTTTAAACCAACCAAACCGGCATAGAAGCAGTCTAGTCAACTATATATAATTTTTAAATGTTTTTATTGGAATTAATTTCTTACAACATTGTAGATGAATTGTGGAAACTGGACAGAAAACTGTTGAATCCAGCCTTCAAATATCAGCAATTTGATGGATTCCTTGACACATTTAATAAACACGGAAAAACATTTGTGAACACCATAATTGAAGAAGGGACTGAAACTGAGAAAAATCTGCACCCGGCAATTGTGATGTGTACTATTGACTCTGTTATTGGTATGTGAAATTAGCAAATTATTCATTTGAAGTACTAATTAGCTGTAGTTTATTTCATGTATTGATTTGACATTCTGAAATCATAGAATCTACATTCGGAGTTCCGTCCGATTTGCAAAGAAATCCAAGGCCTAAGATTATCAAAAATTTACACAGGTCAGCTTAAACTCAGAAGACTCAACTTGCTAAAATATTTACAGTTTTAAGATAAAGCAAATATTGTTTTTATTTCAGTGTTCTCGACTCAATGCGTACAAGGATTTTGAAGCCATATCTATTGATTCCTGTCATTTGGGAGTTATTCGGCTGTGGAAACCAAGAACGTGAAAGTATTTCAGTTGCAAAAGAATTTTTTCAAGAGGTGAATTTTAATGTAATAAACAAGTTCGAACCCCAAAATTTTTTTTATGAAAACACAACTTGAATTTACTTTTAAAGATACTAGCTCAGAGAAATCTGCTTGCTGAATCTGGAGGTACGAATGTTTTTTATAATATTTATAAATAGTTTTAATTTCTAAACTTGCATTATTTTAAAACAAAACTTAAGAACTGGGTAATGAAAAGTCAAAACCACTGATGGATGTTTTAATGGACCATCGAAGTGATCAAAATATTTTTGATCACATGATGAATATCTTTGGAGCTGTGAGTCCATTAAATACTTTTAATTTACAGCCATTTATTTATCTTAAAACAAAATATCTTTTAGGGATTTGAAACAGTAGCAACCGGAGTACATTTCACTTTATATCTTCTTGCTTGTCACCCTGAACACCAAGCGAGAGTTCATAAAGAACTGGACAATGTTTTTGCAGATGATCAAAATACTTCATTAACTTTTGCTAACTTGGCAGAAATAAAATACCTGGAAATGGTAATAAAAGAAGCTTTACGGATATATCCTCCAGTTCCAATGACTGGAAGAACTTTAAAGTGTGATGTTCAACTTGGTAAGCAAATTATTATGCCAAAAAACCACTTGTGTTTTGTATGACTAACTTGATATTTAAATTGAAAAAAACGAAATAAAAATAGACGACGGGCTTGTGATTCCTGAAGGAACAGAAATATTAATCGACATTTATCATATTCACCGTAACCCAAAGGTATATCCAGATCCGGAAAAATTCGACCCGGAGAGATTTCGCCCTGAAGTTTGTGCTACTCGTAAACTAGCCGATTATTTGCCTTTTTCATCAGGTCCTCGAATATGCATAGGTAAATTAGGATATTATATCTTCAATTCTTAGAAAAATAGTTTTAATTAAATAGTAATCATTTTGTGGTATTTTTTTATGTTGATTCAGGTCAGAAATACGGATTGCTTCAAATGAAAGTGATGATTTCACACATTCTGGTCAATTTTTCTGTCTCCACAAGTTTAAACAGAGATGAATTGAAGCCTCTTTCTGGATTAGTTCTTGAACCAAATGTGCCGATACTTCTTAAGTTGACCAGAAGAGTTTAAATACATAAATCTTTGCACAGTTTAACAGAGAAGGGGAATATAAATAAATGTGCAGGGAAATTGTTTTTTGGAATTGCATGTATGTAGAAATTATAAGAGGAAGAAATAATAATCTTCCGATCTTCTAGTGATTTTGTTTGGATAGTAAAAGAGCAGAAATGCCGAGGAATTTAATTTTCTCTGATTTTAGAGTATTTTTTGTGTATATGAAAGTGGTAAAGATCCATCAATGTAGAAATCAGTTCAAGTCTGATAGACTTAGATCTAACATTTCATTAATTCTGCCATAAAAATAATTGAACCATAAAAGCCTGGAAATTATTAAAATTACAAACACTTATGAGTAACTTGCTGTTATTATCTTATCAATATATTTTAAAATTAGTGAAGATTTAAATACAAATATAGGTACCGAATTTGTTATAATTTAATGCAGGTATTGGCACATAATACAAAACTGACAAATATCCATTTAAAATACACCTTCAAATGATTTAAAAAACAATTGTATTATTTTTTTTCTATTCATTTACAGTAAAATAGAAGAATGAATGAATTAAATAATTTAAATCACTTTCCTTGAGTTGTACGTGTTAGAATTAAATAGATTACATGTTTATGTTGTTTTGCAATTACACAAATTGTCATTCCTCACGCATTTACAACACGAGATTTATTTTAAAACAAAGTTTTTGATTAAGGAAGCAACTTCATCATGTTTATGAACGAATTTCAACCATTTATTCGGGTTTAATTACTTTTAGTTTTCTAGTGACTTATTTAATGTTAGACAAGTTTCTGAACCGGAAACGGTGAGATACCTACATATTATAGTACTCAACGCAACTCATCAAGTAATGTCCACAACGAATGAAATTAGTTAGTGACACTTGAATTGAAATATTATTAAAATTATATCTCCAATTATATGACATTTTATTTTGACAAGGAATTTTAGTGTAATGCAAATGGAAGAGAGAAAAGTATGAAAAATTTGGGTAGGTTTAAATTAACAATTTGTGAGAGTGCATATTAAAATGGACGTAGCTGTCAATTTGAAACTTTAGAGATAACGGACCAGTTAAATTGTACGCTAAATTATTTATTTGATGCGTAGTTTTCAACTTAATTGATGCCGATTGGATAACTTCAAACGACTTTACACATTTTCAACAATAGTTTTACTATTGTTGCACATTTAAATTGTTTTACTCATTGTCATTATACAAAAAACACGATTTCTTAGCTAGATTTATTTTCTTATGCTCTAGCTAATACAAGCTGCATTTTTGTTTCGGGATTGTAGCCCATAAAACTAGTGTTGCTCAGTTTTATTATCTTTCTAATAACTATCTGGATAAGTAATGAATTAATAGTTAGCAATAAGGCGTTAAGTCAAGGTAACTCCACTTTCTTTGTTTTGTTGTCTTTTGTTAATCAGGTTATGACAATTGGAATTTTCGAAAATCTATAAGTCCAAACAAACTATTTCTGGACCACATTTTTCATTCTATGACAACCACATCGAATAAAATTGGAATTTTTTGCATTTTATTGAATAAAATTCTTAGACTATATAACTAATAGATACAACATCCTCCTAAAAAATAACAAAAAAACTGTGCCGATTTGCAGAGGTGC
Organism: Vertagopus arboreus; assembly: GCA_034698485.1. Lineage (NCBI taxonomy): Eukaryota > Metazoa > Arthropoda > Collembola > Entomobryomorpha > Isotomidae > Vertagopus > Vertagopus arboreus. The sequence goes on from JAQGBQ010001093.1 coordinate 12,503, forward strand.
ACTGTTGTTATGTCTACTAATTTTCAGAGATTGGTTACCAAAAATCATGAAGATTTATACAATAATTTTCTTCAATCACATTATAAACTGATATACAATACAATGACAAAAAATAAATGGGTAAAACGATGAAACAATACATCCTAATTGCCTAGAAAATGAACAGATTTGGTACAGGAATTTCGATTTGTCGACGGTGAAAGCTTGTAGGTTGCTTCTTTATCCATATATTTTCAGAGATTGGTTACCAAAAATACTAGAATTATAAGAAAATTTATAAGAATTTAGGTATTAAAGATTTCCATCCTCGATTATTATTAAGATCATGGTTGACAAGTGAAATTTCAAGTGAAAAATGAAAAGTAAAATTTCATAATATTTCATATCCCTACATTTGTTGAAAAATTGATAAATACAATGAAATTTCATACCTCTAAAAATTGTTGAAAATTGAATGGTTTTAAATAATTAGTCAAATTTTATGGATTTTTCATTGAAAGATGTAAAATAAAAATGTCAGGAGTTTTTTTTATTGAAAAATTGAAAAAGATTGTGTAAAATTTCATATTCTCAAAAGGATTGAAAAATTAAAAAATACAGCCAAAAGTCTGGACTATTTGTCTTTATTTTTTCAATTTTGAATTTTTCTTACAAAATTGAAAAAAAGTATTAAAAAAAATATCAAAATGTAGAAATTTTGACTAATTTATTTCAAAGCTGGGTTTCTGCAGAAAGGAAAAACATTGACGAAAGTTCCGTAAACTCTGCTACAAGTACACAGCAATAATCGAGTATAGAAATATTGAAAGGGAAAACATTGACTTTGGACTTAAAAAAGTCCATCACATTTTACGCGTTTATGCTTCGGTCATAGGCTACAATTTTTTGGATTGAATTTTGCATCACACCAATTTCTACTGAAGATTATAAATAAAAAATATATTTATGTAGTAGTTTGAGAGAATTCTCTTATAATTTACGTGATTTTTGGTAACCAATCCCTGAAAATTTGTCGACATAACAACAGTGCACCTCTGCGAATCGGCACAGTTTTTTTAATTGATTTTTCAAATTTTACATGGGGATGT
>JAQGBQ010001094.1:0-13578 GCA_034698485.1 Vertagopus arboreus
AGTCAACCCTTGAATCCAAGAATGATAACTCAAGCCTTGAAATTAGCCCATTAAACACGTAGTAATGACATTGACGCATTGTCATTCATGTGCAGTTTAATAGCTTACAATGAATAAATAATTGTTTTGCGTGTTATGTTTAATGTTACAAATGAGTCATTCTAACTATTGTAATGAATATATCTTACATCAATATATAATTAACAAAACACAAAGAACAAAACAGTATTAATTTTACACCTAAAATAAAACCAACACAAGATTGTGTTTGAAAAGAGTTTTTTTATCAAATCTGATGATATAACAACGATATTTAGCCCGACTCCGACGGCTTATAGTACCATGTCGCTGTCCGTTTGTCCATCCGTCCAGATACACGACAACTCTCTTCAAACTTGTCCCATCGACTTGAAATTTTGCACACAAGTTTATTGTGACAATTTAGGAGTTAAGTTAAAAAACTTTCACGTGCAACTTCATGGAGCCCGACTCCGAATTACTATTTGTAAACAGATTGTCAGTAAATTAAACAACTTTCCTTGATGTCTAAATATATAAACTACCAGCATCAAAAACTCCACCTTTCTGTGACCATTTTTTAAAACCCGTGGGGGTTACCCAATAGGGTCACTCTGACCAAAATTTCCGGAAATCAAACTATGTATTTGATATTTAAAGCTCCAAGGCTACTACCATGCCAACTTTAAAGATTTTGGGCAGTTTTTGTGTGTTTTTATAATTTAATTAAAATACATACCTATGGAAACTACTACCCTTTTTAGCCTCCACTGGTCAACTCCTTGACCGATTTTGCTCATTTTCGAACCTAAATCCTAAATTTGTCCTATAAACTAGTGTGCAAAATTTCAAGTCGATCGGACGAGTTTAAAGAGAGTTATCGTGTATACAGACAAAGTGACGGACACTGACACGGTTCCATAAGCCCTCAAAGTCGGGCTAAAAATGAGCCAAACCGGTCAAGATTTTAACCAGTGGTAGCTAATATTTTGTAACTCAGCTGGGTCCATCTTTCAATTATCTTATGGCACTGTAATCACAGCTAGTTCTTCTCTGATGGCTAGCGTTCAGAGAGTTATGAATCTCTCACTCAAATAATCAGTTTGTCAAATAATAATGAGTCTATATCCGCAAAAAACTTAACTGTACCTTCTAATAAAACCTCGTTTTACAAGAATAGTTTAAAGTATAGAATGGTTACTTTGTGAAATGCATTACCAAATATAATTAAAAAATTTCCGTCTGGAAAGGCGTATAAATTCATATTGAACCAAAATTTAGTTAGTAACAGAGTACTTTAGTTTTATTATAATCTTTTATGATTATTAGTGTATTTAATTAGATTAATTAGTATTAAGTATTTAATTACATGTACGAATATGCTTACTTGACGATATAATGTACAAATGTTTTTGGGTGGAAATCAGCGCAGGATTTGCCTCGCTGTTATCTTTGGACAATCAAGCATTATTATTATTATTATTATTAATCAAATATCCCGCAAAGTGTTTGCATTCTAGACCAGTTTTATATAAACCTTTCAAAATGGCGCAATATCGTCTCTGTAGGCTCAAAGGTTGCCAACATACAGATTGCAGACAGATTGAACAGAGAATACAGTTTCCCAATGTTGAGGGGGGGGGGGATTTTACCAGAGCTACTGGAAATCAAAATGTTGCCAAGCCCATTTCGTATTAACTATGCTAATCTTTAGATTTCTATTCTCCTGCTTCCAATTATCCAATGTAGGTGCTCATAATATAATTGTTAAATCTCCATTAGTAGTTTTATTTATGTGTGAATTTTATTGTAAGTGAAAGTAGAATTCAAACCCGTGGGGAATTTGATATGAGTGAAAGTTCTTTTTATTGATTGTAAGTTGTGTATTCTATCTAGCGGGTAGATTTAGTAACTCCGAAATGTTTGAGCCCGGTCTTTCTATTGTCTAGCTTTTGTCGTCAGTTGTGGAATTGCAAGCCATCAAGTTGGTTGTGTATATTTTTAGCTCACGTTGTCCTTCGGTCAATTCGGGATAAGTAAAGTGTAGATTATTATCGTATTTAATTGAAGTTTTAAGTATTATTGTTTGATGGATTTATTAATTGTTAGAGGGTAGTTTTTGGGAAATAAATGGTATTATTGTTTTTTTGACAAAAATACTTTCGGAAGAAGACAAATCATTTATTATTATTATACAGCTTTGCTGCGTGTACAAAATTTCATTTTTAGGATCAGTAGGAAGCAATAAGGCTAAACTAAAGAATACCTGACTTGACCCCAAATTATTTAATCAGGGCAAGTAGTAAGGGCCATATGCATAATCATCACTTAAATCGAAGTATAGGAGTGCACTAAGATAAGTCGGGTCAAAGTTCAAGTGCGCACTAACACTTAATTTGGTATGTATAATCAAAATAGACCGATAACTTGGAAAGTGATTACTTAGACTAAACTTTGGCTACTTTTGAGCAGAACTTAGCGATTTTACAGGTTTCTAAGGTTACTAAAATTAGATTTACGAAAAAAATCAGAGTGACCCAAGAAGACAACTCTGACGGGGTTGTTTAAAAAATAACAAAAGAAACCTGGAATTCGATGTGATAGCAAATTATGACACCCTGAAAATCAACAGTAACTTAAATTCGTAAAAATAATTATGCTACCCATACTGCTGCTTTTTAAAATTCACTGCACAATGCTAGAATTTTTCATAGCTAGGAGTAGCTTGGGACTAAAATACAAACAGAAAATCAAAATTGTACAAATTAATAGTTCTACGGAGCTGAAAAGAAGTTAAAAGATCTAGAAAGTTTTTTATCAGAGTTAAAAATGTTTCAATTTTCTTTCAACTTTTCATAGCAAATTGGAATAACACACAGATGCTATTTTGTATAAGTCTGTGACAAATTGGAAAAATTGTGAAAAATAGTTCAGATTTTTGGTTGTATTTTTCAATTGTTTATTTTTCAACCTCTTTGAGGATATTACAATTTCAAAAGTATGAAATTTCAGTATTTCTATATATTCTATCTATAAAATTTGTTTACACATTTAGGGTTACGAAATTTTATCAAACTTCATGAAATTTCACTTTTCATTTTTCACTTGAAATTTCACTTACCAACCCTGATTTTAGGTTATTAATTATTATGCAAATGACAGTCACTATTATCTAATTTGAATTATTTAAATTAAAGTTTGAACAATGTGAAAATTAAATAACCTTCAAATCAAAACTTCCTACCACTCCTACTTAACTATTATAAATACCGAAATTAGTGTTTACTCACCCTAATCCGAAAACTTAAGTGTAAATAAACACCTATCTTGAAGTTTTCACTTTGCAAACAAAAATGTGTAAACTTAGTGTGCACTAACACTAAAATCGCAATAAGCGACCATTATGCATACGAGCCAAGTCTCACTACCGGTTAGGTAGTAAGGTGGGACTTTCAACAAAATACTTCTCAACTTACAATTATATACTAGAAAACTATCATACCATAAAATGTTATTTAACTCCCCCTGGAATAACTTACCCCCTTTTAAAGTGGTTTGAAACAGTAACTTATTCCCCTGAAAAAACTCCCCTTATAAATACCAAAAAAGGTAAAAAGGTATGTAGAAAAAAATAATATTTTAACCCAAATGTGAAAATAAAAAGTTTTGTCTTAGTTGTTCAGTTGTGTTTCGCATGAATTTATAAAGTTTTTGTGTGAATAAAGTATGATTAATTCTTTTAAAGAATAACAAACCTTGAAAAATGACTGAATTATTAATCCCCCCGGAATAATCCCCTACTCAGGAAGGGATTATTCCAAGGGGTTTGAAGTATTAACTCCTCCGGATGAATTGAATATCATTTTACGGTAGCCGCCTTTTCTGGCCATGTTGGAATATAATGCCAATTACAAAAAAGAGGTATTAAGAAAATACTACAATTACCTTATAGCCTTGTCACTTTATAATTAAATTTTGGAGATTATTAGCGGTTGTCCTAATAGTCAATACGGTTGCAAACAATTTGCGCCAGGGACTCATAAACCCAGCGGTCATCGTACACTTACAATCACTTACAATCTAGAAGCGTTTTCTGTTATAATCAATTAAACATAATATTATTCCGAATTAATCATATCATAAAAATATCAAAATCAAATCAATTAATTTAATAGTATTTTTGTGGGAAAAAATCAAGAATTATAAAAAAAAACATAAGATAAAAATAATTTCGAAAATTAAAAAAAATTACCTCAGCCATTTCGCTTAATGAAATAGTTTTCGGAGTTTATTAAAAAAAAAGTTAAACCCTACACTTTATCTCATCTATAAAACCATATGGGCAGGTTAATTTATGTAAAATATACAGTTTAAAACCATTATGCATAAATTTTCGATTGAATTTCAATAACTAACGCTTTAGAGAAAATAATTACACATATTTCCAATTAAACTATTTTCCAATTACAAGTTCTTATTCACCAATTATTAGAAAAAGCCATGAGGCAGTTCATGCCCAGATTTAAATACGGCGTATAAATCTTTAGCCACATCTAAGTACTATGCTTTTATTTATTTTTAGAATAATGTACGTGGTGACTTATAAAATCTTTACTGGAGTTGCAATCTATTTGATATTTGTGTCAAGTGTCAAGATTCGCACGCACCCTTTGATTTTTAAGGATGTTGGGAAAATAGCTCTGGAGAACACACCTTTTGGAGGTATCGATGTCTGTCCATCACATCTATATCCTCAAGCCCTGCTACAAGAGGCTGATAGGTAAATTATCTTGTCTCACAGAATTTACTGGCGTGCAATTTTACATGAGTTTTAAAATCACGTATCCAATCTGTGCACATCATCTGGCTGAATTATATTGCAAAAATGCTGATTTTTTCTGCAGATTATTTGACGAAGCAAAGAATAATGGTTCTGCGGTGGACAAATTTGGAAACAAATGGAGCCTGGAACAAGCTACCAAACTATATTACTACGTGTACTACAGTTGTCAAGCCGCAAAAACCCATTCACGATTCAACGGAGCATCGAATGCTGATGAGTATCTGACAAAGAGAACGCCGTTTAAATATCACAATAACTTTACTCTTAAGGACCACTTGGAGGATCAGGATTTCCAAAATATATTAAAGCTTGTCAATATGGTACTTTAAGTCATACTGTGCGTAGGCTTTGCATACATAAATACAAAAAATTATTTCGATTTTTGTGCAGTTTCAAGGGACTGTTGACTGCTCCAAAATTCTTAAAGCCTGCCGATGGGGTCCAGACGGGACGCGAAACTGCTCTGAACTATTTGAGGTAGAAAAAACCGAAACGGGAAGCTGTTGTCGATTTAAACGGATTCCTGAGAGCAGTTTAAGATCAAGGTTAACAATCAGGATTATTTAAGTTTTGCTATTTTTTTTTCAAAAAGTATAGCTGTGCTTGACGATAAATTGATTGATTGAGTGAATTCTTTATTGTCTTGCTAAATCACAGTATATACAATACATTTGTGTTGTTTTATTAGTACCATTGGTCATTAATCGAATACATTAGTTATTCATACACAGTTGTTATCCAAAAGACGTACCCATAAGTTTTTAGTACAATTTGAAGAATTAGTACAATTCAAATTTTTCGTTTTGTTTGCCAATAATCCAATCCTTGACTGTTTTTTTTAAAGAATATCTCAAAAAGTAGGTGCACTTTAGATGTTAACATATTTGTATAATTCTTTCATATCCTTGCGTCATTAGTAGACTGATCATTTTTTAGAATTGCGTCGCAGTCGCTCATTTAACCGCTGATCTAAGCTTCCAAATAATTCCGATTTCAACTGATTCGTCCCATTTTATTATAGTTTGTTGTTCATATTGATGTCATAATTCTTTAAGTTACGGTACGTACCCTCAATTCTGACCAAATCGCCCGCTACAAAGGTCAACAACTGTAATATCAATGAAAGATTTTGTACAGAGATTTTTTTAATTCGGTAAATATTCAACGTTTAACTGATAGAAACTAAACCAGAATCATTTTTGAAAAAAAAATTGCAAATTTAGGTTTTTATTTAAAACTTAGACAAATATGAACTGCTTGTAAGGAAGATCGTCTTATACAAAAAAATTATATTTCGTGGTTTCAATTTTTCAGATTTCTGGTATGATTTTTTTTAGAAAATCAGTGGTCAGTGTCACACAGCTGAAGGTTTGTAAATTATACCTTCTACAGGACTTTTAAAGCCCAAAAGCAAGGAACCTTTAACATTTCCTTTGCAGCTATTATGATTTTTTATAATTTTAGCTAAAATTGGTTATGGTCTAGGACCCGCATAAAGATAAAAACCATGCCTACTTTTGACCACCACGAGTCAACCCGGTTACTAATATTGCTCATCTTTACACTGAAATTCAACCTTGGTTTAATAACGGGTGTGCAATATTTAGTTGATCCAAAAAGTTTTACGAGAGAAGTTAAGTAATTTTAAAAATGACCGTAGAAAGCTCTGATATATGGCTTTGTAGAAGTAGAAAGCAACGATAGAATATAAAATACAATTCTTATTTTCTAAAAAAGTTTTGTTGAAAGTCAATTTTTGGAAACAACTGCATAGGTTAACAAAACAAACACAAATTAAAGCTCGTTTGAGCTATATAGGGCTGTGCACTGTCGGTTGTTAAAATTGTTATTGATTAAGGAAACGATTATTAACTACAACTTTCTCTGAAAGGTTTTTTTGATCGGTTCTGAGGTACTTAAGTGCAACTTTTTTAGCCTTAAGCCTATTACTAAGGTTAGACCGATGTATAAAAATATCTTCGTAGTGCATACTGATGAGTATCAAGTAGTACTATGGGCCTTCCTCCTCCCGTGTACTAATAAGCATGCAGTTTACTCGTAGATTTTTTAGCCTTTATAGCCTAGTTTTTTAAATATAGGTTAAACCGTTTCCGGGTTCATTTTTGTTGCTTCACTTAAAAAAATAATTTTTAAAAAAATCTCATTTTATTTGTTTTAATGATCTCCACATCCTAAGTAAATAATTTGTTGTGTCAAAATGAAAACGGCACTAATTGGGTTTAAAATATAAAACCAGCTATTAATTAATTTGGGGATTTGCTATCTCATTTTGGGTTGGTTAAGAAAGATTGACGTTGATTGTTCATCGTAATGGATGTAAAGAGAATTAAAAACACATCTTAAAGTTTTTATATTTAATTTAACTGTATTGTACTGTACTTTTGTTTAGTCACAAGTCACAAGAATTGACAGGAAGTAAATGGAACATTGACCATCATTGGTTTACCGGGAAGACAGCAAATGACGAAGAAAAAGAGATTCGAGAAGCTCTTTCCTTTCAAAAAGTTGCTGGACAAGATTTTGGACTCAGTTTTGTTCTAGTGATGGATACGAAAGATGTGGCATGTCCTACTAACGAAGCTAATGCATACACTGTAAACTCGAGTTTGGTTTTATTGATCTTTTTTTTCGTAATAGTAATCAGTCAAAATGTAAATGTTACAGAACGGTAACGTAGATTGTTGCAAATTGTAATATTATCTACCACCATTTTCAGGTATACGTTCACTCGCCTTTAAATAGCCCAAACGCCAAAACAAACGGAATTCCAATAGCACCAGGCCATGAAGTTAACATTAATGTAAACGCAGATATCACGATTGCGGATCCAGACATTCTAGACTTAAATGTTGTATGTTTGCTTATCCACTGATTTAAAATTTCAATTACAATATAACATACTTTAATGAAATTCAATATATAGGATTCTCGGCAATGCTATTCTCAAGAGGAAGGTTTAAACTTTTTGAATTCGACTTATTATACGGAGGAAAACTGCAGAATGGAATGTCGAAATTTACTGTTTCAAAGCAAATGCAAATGTCACCGACTGGGCACAACTTGTACAATGAATATATTGATCTCAAAAAGATGTTAAAACTAAATAATATTTTTTTAATTTCAGCTGGTCAGAACGAAACATTGTGTGGACCTCAAGATGAGACGTGTGTCACTGATCTGGAAGGTAAATGCAATTTTTTAATCCTGAAGCTATAAAAAAGTTTTATAAATATGTGGTGAATTAAGTAATCAAAAAATCATGATAGATGATACAGTGAAATTTCAGAATTCCGATGAATGTTTATTTCAAATTTCTAATTTCAAAATGCTTAATTGACTATTTCAAACCTATTTGATTTTGTTTAGCTGAAATACAGGCAAACGGATATTCTCAGATGTGCATGAACCTTAGCACACCGATGAAATGTTATCATGGCTGTACTGAAGTGGTTTATACAACCATGGTTTCCAGTGTACCATACAGTGGAGAGCCAGGAATTGCTGAGCAATTGGACTTAAAGTCCGGCAAACCATTTTTTATTTTTTAAGTTACTATTTAGCAAATATACAGGGTCATTTATTTACAGTTTATTTTTTCTATATTAGAGAAGGTCAAAAAATTTCAACTGTGAGAATCTTTTTTGGATCGGATAATTTTGCAGCTAAAGAAATACAAAAACAATACGATTTCTGGGAGTATGTTGGTACGATTGTACATTCCGTTAAGAACTAAAATAACCTAGTACATATTATTTGAGAATCTTATTTGAGAATTTATTTTAACGAACGACAGGAATAGTTGGTGGACTGCTCGGTATGTTGATTGGCTTTGACTTTATGACATTGGTTCATCTCGTTTATGCCTTTGGAATTTGGATGAAAGGCCTTTGGTTCAAAAAGAAAAAGTGTGAGTGATTTATATTAACGTATATTATACATTACGCAACCTTAGATCCTCAACTACAAAAAAGTTCTGCATTAAGTAAATATTCACCCTAACTGAATCCTACCAAACCAAAGATCATCCATAATTATGGCAAAATAATTAATCAGTACTATAAAATAATTGTTTTTCCAATTCCAGCACGAGTTGCGCGAGCAATATTCAATATGACTAATCACGTTGACCTCGTCAAAGCTTTATCCAACCAAACTCCATCGATTCCAATTATTCCGACAACCTCACCGGGCTCATCAACTGGAATTCTACTTCAACCTCAAACTTGGCCAGGAGAAATGAACAAACTGGACGCACGTCTCCAAAGTATTTTTGTCATTCGAAAAGGAGCCGAAAATAACCCCAGTCCCTCCGAGGATCTAACTGATCTCCATGAACCTGGTGATCTGATTGAACCCGTTGAAATAGTTATTCCTACTCGGCAAAAGATTCAAAACGCATTGTTCGAACATATGCCGAAAAAAATTGCTTTCAAAAATATCTTTACAATTCCAACACGAGTTACCCCTGCATGCCTCATTGATGGTATGGAACTGCTTGATATTGAGCCTGCTGAACCAAGTGACATGGAACTTGTTGACCCACTTGTGGTTCAACCTGTTGCTCAGGCCGACCTCACTGAAATTTTACCTCTAGAAGCAAATGAGATCATTGAATTTGTTGAGCAAACAGATATTGGACCTGTTGACCCAGATAACATGGAAACTGTTAATCTAACTAGTCTTGAACCTAACGAGTCAGCTACCACGGAGCTTATAGAGCCAGAACCTATTGAACCAAGTGATACTGCAACTACTGAACAAACTCAAATTGAACCAATTGACCCGGAGCCTGTAGCTCTGGTTGACTCGGTTGAACTTCTTGAACCAACTGACACCAATCCTGTTGACCCAGCTAAATCTCGTAACCGCATTCCACTATATAAACACACAGAATACTTAGAAAATGGACAAGTTGTTATCGTTCTTACACCCAAAAAATCTTCATCGTGTCCAGAAGAAAATATTTCTAACTCAAAAGATGAGTTATAAAATATTAATCTCCAGTTAAAAATTAGTAGACAGTATTAAAATACGTGTTTGTTAAATGTAAATTAATTAAATAGTTACAAATAATCGTATAAACAGTAACTGTGTAAATACTTTTTCTTAACGTATCTAAAATATTGTAGTTCTGACAATCTCTGAAAATCTCTAAAAACAGCACTTAAGTTAACAATCTCAATATTTATAAACCTGTGAGTAATATTTCAGTAGCTATTAAAACCTATTAGAACTCTAGATAGCCCAAGTCAGTGTATATCGATTACTCATCTAACTTTTAATTCAATGTTTTTCAGCTACGGTTATTTTTAAAAACCCTGTGGGGGTGGCTCAATACGATGGTTTGGAACTTTTTTAAAAAAACATCACTTTGATTCGCCATCATGTAGTCAAAGCGACTAACATTCAACATTTCACGTTTCAATTCCATAAATCGGATTTTAAAATAAAGTTGGTTTAAATCAAATATAAATAGAAAGATCCACTATAGTAGCCTCCACGCATCAACCTTTCACTCGATTAAACTCATCTTCAAACTCATTCAAAGCCTTTGACCAATACGTACTTTAAGCCCAACAAGACCCAAATCAGTTTAGTGGTTCGCCCACTAACGTGTCACAAAAACTCCCACACGCAAAATCCAATGAAGCTCTGATTGGGCTAAAAATGCGACTATCAACTAATTATAGATAAGTTTACTTATATTTTTTTAATCCCTGCGTTTCTGGTTATCTTTCATTTATTCAAATGTGCATGAAATAACTAAATTTACTGTAATAGCTATTTTAATCTAGGTTAAATTTAATAAAGGTATTAACATACATAATTAAAATCATGTAGCTAACTACTTTAGTCAGTATTTCTACAGTGTCAGGGGTTGTCAATTCAAAGAGGAAGCGTTGCTTCAATTGTGGGTACAATTCCAGCAGGAAAGGAATTGGAAAAAATATACTTTTTGTAGTTGCGAATTTTTATTATGTAACCCGATCATTCATTGATTATTATAAAGCGGATGCATGATGTAAAGTTTTCTTATTGTATGGATTATGTTTTGTGAACATTTGAATATTTGTCGTCGGTGTATATGTATTGAAATTGTATGAATTTTTATGATAAGATTATTTGCAAAGATGGGATAAAATAAAACACTTTAGTCAGTACAAAATATCAAGTCTAGTTTATAGGGATATAGTCATACTATTTAATACAAATAACTAAACTATTGCTAAAATCTAATCTAAACGATAGGATTATTTTAAATAATCTATAATAAGTGTTTTAGAGGGATTAATATTACATGTTAATCAATTGCATCTTGAAATAGTAGTGATGGCAAAATATATGAATATGTAAAATGAACATGCAGATTAAGATAAAAGCGTTAAAACTAAATATCTATCACGGGGTTCTGATTCTTAATCCATTAAATTTCTTTTAATGCTTTACTACTAACATGGCCAACGACATAATTTAAATCGCTTTAATGTTTTTTTGCTAAATTAGTCAATAAATTATTTGTATCATTTTTACTACGTTCAAAAATTTCAAGAAAGTTGACCGTTTTGATCCAAAAGGTTGTAAAACTCTACTCTTTTATCGTTTTTTTTCCTTCATCAAATTCAAAATTGTTATGATTTCAGTTTAATTAACCAGTCTCAAAATTACCTTCGATGAGATTTTCTACCCGAGTTTCATGTAAATTAACGGGAATTCTAAATCACATTTAATGTGAGATATTTTACATATAAATTAATCCGTTTAAAGATTGCTTTTTAGGTATACATTTGTGATTACTTGGGATTTAATAAGAATTGTAGTTTCAAAAATACATTTATTCATTGGCGTAGAAAAGCTGGTGCAGCCATTGTCAAGCAATTGGCTTTTGGGTTTGGGACTTTAGATCAATGTGAAGAAATAGTGTTTGTTTTTTCAAAAATTTGGTCAAAATATAAGTTTAAAAATCTGATTTTTCAGAGAATATGGCAGTACTATCGATTTTCATATTTTTTTTAAACAAGCTAACTTTCAGTTCATTTTCCATTGAATGATTAATTTTTTCCTTAACATCCTCCATAAGTGCTTGCTCCGAATTGTTTAAAATTTATTATTATTTTTTCGTCAACTGGAATCGAATTTTTTTAGGGTGTCAGATATTTTGAAAAGTTTAAAACTTAAGTATTGTATTGAGTATTGTTAGTTTAGTTTTCTAACCATCTTTTTTACTTGATTTTGAAAATTAGGTGATATAAAATAGTGGTCAAAATTTGCCATTCATTTGAAATGAATTAAGTTTTAGAGTGGTTTGTAACTTTGAAATTAAAAAATGTGTGTAACACAGCATTTTCAAGAAGTACTTTTCTAGCGATTTTCAAGCAAATAACTATTTGCTGACATTGAAAAAGTCCAAAAAAATCCAACATCAAATGATTTAATGTTAAATTTTCGGGTTAAAAAAATGACTTGTGGTCTCATTGTAAGATGCCACGAAATTTAATAAGGATTAAAGAGATTCAAAAATATCTTTTGTATGGCATTCAGTGGGCTTTATTAATTATTTATGGTAAACATCAAATCCTTTTTTTGCTCAAATCTTTCACACCTTAATTGTTTATAAATATTTATTATAATTGTTTAAATCATATGCGTAAGATATTTTGCAGTTAATAACTGTTGTTTAATTTGGGCACTTGTTGTGACCCATTGAATCCCAGCAGTCAGCATTAAATCACACTGTGATGTAAAATACCGCTGTAAACTGGATATGTGAAATTATGTTTCTAAAATTAATTTGAGTATTAAATAATTGTTTTTTTGTCGAATCTGTAATTAGCAGTGATCCATCTTCAACCAACCTGTCTACTAAACCAAGAGGTTACGGTGCAAATCTTTGTTGCCGATAATCTTTTTAATTTTGCATCCTTATATCCTGAAATGTAGATTTTAAATATCAATCTAATTATTTTATTGGTTAATTTATTAGGCATTTGTTGAAAATTTGAACCATGACCGTTGGGTTTAGAAAATATTTAAGCTTTTTATCCTAAATTGGATTCGAGCTGAAAAGTTGTTGTCTCCTGTGGCATAGATGCAGTACATTTGGCTATAAATAATATTTTTTTAAAAAAAATCTGTAATTAGAAGCAGTTGCACCGATCCATCTCGCTCTTTTGCCGCGGGATAAAACAAATAATCCTCCAAATGCTTAAAATAATGCTTGATTTAACAAACAACTTGTAGACTGGCTCAATGGATCATTTCAACCTGTTTTCTAATAAAAACACTCGTTTGCCATAAAAAATCAATGCATTTAAAATATTGTAATGTCCACAATTTAATGGTATTAAAGTACATGAAATTTAATATCAGTATATGAATTTGGCTTTCGGTTCCTGTTGGTTTCTGACATTTCAAGTAAAAAGAACACAAGCATAAAATAAACAATGCATTTCAACACTCGAGGTTAAAAATGTCAAATTTTATGATTCAAAATTTCTTGGGAATAAAAACAAATTAAATTTTGCCTCAATCCAGATACGAATTAGGAACTCCGTTATCGCTTTTTTGTGGAACTCCAAGTAAACATAGTAGTACTATACAGAGGGTCATTTCCTGTATTTACATAATCGTAGAAGGGATGTAGCCTGCAAAATAATGGACAAACTGACTCAAAATTTTAACTACACAATCTCAAACAT
>JAQGBQ010001095.1:0-13578 GCA_034698485.1 Vertagopus arboreus
AAAAGCCAAATGACGTTTGAATACAAAATTCAGAAGCTATGGGACAGCGACACTCCAACTGATAAGCCAATCATCAACATAAAACTTACTAAACATCAAACAGAAGGCTTACTAATTCAAATCGATGCCCCATTCTACAATGATCCTAAACTACCTCCAACAACAACCCCTGGGTCAACAGACCAACTTTGGGATTATGAAGTTGTTGAATTATTCTTCTTGGGTCAAGATAGCAATTATCTTGAGATAGAGCTAGCCCCCCGGGGTCACTACCTCCTTCTTCAACTAAATCAACTCAACGGGTCTCGAACCGTGACACGACAATCCTTACCCTTGAATCATTACAAAACGGAAATCCTAGGAGACAGATGGACAGGAGAGGCTATAGTGCCATTCGATTACTTTCCAGAGAAAGTGGAGAAATTCAATGCTTATGCAATTCATAAATCTGATCCGAATAGGGTCTACATGGCTCTATACCCAGTACCTAAGGGGAAATATGATTGTCCTAACTTTCATCGATTGGCATATTTTCAACCTATTGGCAGCCTTTTTAAATGAAAATATGAATAAATAATAAGATTATAATTAAATCCCAATGTTTTATTTAATCAATAATAATTGCCGTACGTACATTATTATTAATTAATTTATCTACTAGCAATACGACTTACGACTACATAATTTTAATTAAGATTTGATTTGAAGTAACTTTTTTTATACATAGAAACACGATCTTATACGTACATACATACATATATGTAAATTGGATTTATCAATCAGAGTTTATAATACAAATGGTTTTTTTATAAATAATTATCCGAGAAATATTTTTATACAAGGTTTCTTGTCGTAAGATTGCCTAGTACTCGATTGAACATTGGGTGAATGTTGTTTTCCTCAGTGATTTGTACCAATGCTATAATTATTTTAGCTTTTGTATTTAATTTTTTCAGTAAAAAGAGATGATGATAATATATTTATCCAATTCATCAACATTAGAGAAATCAATTGATTTAGACTAATTATAATTTAACATATCAAGTATCAAATGCAATTTAGAATAAATTTCACAGCAATTCGCATCATAATTTATAAATATTTCCAATACTTACAGGTTACTTACGGGTAGCTTGATGGAAAGAGTATTTTGAACCTTTTAATTTTTAACCACTTAAGACTTATATTAGACAAAGTTACAAAGTTTGAACTTTTCACATGAGCTTGAAGCAGTTTCCAATATTATAAATTGTCTTGGCTGGTTGGAAACTATATAAAAATCAATTTAAATATGACTTTCCGAAAATGAAATGAGTTCATGTGATTTAATCTTATTTAGTTCCAAAAATTAATTTTCCCAATTTTTAAATGCAAAACTCAGAATAACAGCCTTACAAATAATTTACATACAATTACAGTCTGGACTTATCTCGCATGGTCTTTCTTACAGCATTCAATACTAATACTGGGTACATTTCATTTTGAGTTGACACACCAAGCTTTCAAAATAAGTCAAAATTTAACAAAACTCAAACAATTATTAATTACCATCCAATAAATACATCCTTACTCGGTTATTAGCTTACTTATTTCTCGATTCCCCGCATCCTATTTATCATGAACTATTACATACAATAATTAATTAACTACAAGCTACACACTACAACTGACTATTATCTACGGAACTAGTTAACAATTCTATATCTCAATATTCAACAAAATGAACACAGTGATTCCCGTTTTAGTTTACTAGCATAGGATTTAATACAAAGTCATAGTTCATATTATAGTAATACAAATTCATACACACAAATTCACAATTCTAAATTGATGTAATTTATACAACCAATTTGAACCATTGGTTAACGCACCATTATCAAACCTGAATTTTATTTTTCAGAACATTTTAGTACAGCATTCTGAATATCGTACGTTTCTTTTATACATTCCAACATGTTTTAATTTACATTTAAAGTATACAATCACAATCATACTTGGCTATGTATTCAATTTACCAATTAATTTGAGTGTCTGTACATTTTGAACATGATGTACAGCCATGACTTTATATAACGACGCTTCCCTGGTGTGTTGGCAGTGAAAAGTCTTCATCGAGATGGTGACGTGTTTTATAAATCACGTTACTCTTCAGTTCTTTCCCATGAGAATCGTTTTCGGTTTACGTACATGGTAATGATATAAAAAAACTAACATAATCTATTAGCTAAATTGTCGTTAAATTACTTAGATAATAACGGACGTTCTAAAAATCGATGAAAAACAGTGAAGACATAATGACTCATAGAAATGCATCAATTTGAGGTCAAGTAAATGCTATTATATACGTATAAATGTTAATCTACTTCATACCAACAATCTACACCTGAACAAAATCACCTACGAGTTGGCAGCATTTGGTTATGAGGATGATTATGGTAACCCTGGTTAGGTCCAGGATGAGGAAGTCCATGAGATTGTTGTTGGTGTTGCTGTTGATGTGAACTATTATAAGAAGGATGAGGTTGTCCTTGGCGAGGTGTGTGGTTGTAGTGGGTATAGCCTTGGTGTTGCTGGGGATAAGCTTCATGACCTTTAGCAGGATGTGCTGGGGGCATCCCGTAAGCAGGATACGGCTGTTGACGATGATAACCGTTACGGGTTTGCTCGTACGGTACTTTACTACTACTCATGTTATTATGCTGTTGTTGTTGTGGGGGTGGAGCGTGAGATCCTCCGTTAGTATTGAAATAGGAATTACTGTTTGGAAGGGTATTGGAAGCTGGAACCTGGGGACCTTGGGAATAAACGGACGGGTGGATTTTCGGATTTTGCATCACCGGGTAAGAGGAATTTTGTTGTTGTTGTTGTTGATGGTGATGGCGAACACTCTGAACATTTCCGTTACCTGTATTGTTGTGACTGTTGTACATTTGCTGCTGCGGATGATTTTGATTTGTAGTCTGTTGATGATTTTGGGTTGCAGTTGGGTATGCAGTGTGATTATTCTGTTGGGGATAGTGATGCTGTTGTTGCTGCTGCTGAATAGAACTCGTTTGACCCACGTGCTGCTGTTGCTGGAATGAAGTAATCGAATTTTTTACTGGACCGGTTGAACCGTTGAATTGAACTTGGGCTGCAGTATACGTTGTACTGGGGTTCATTGATGATGTCTGTTTGTACAAGTTATTGTTGTACGTTTGTTGGTTGTTTTCGAAATTGTTACTGTTCCCACTATTAAGCGTTTGCATTATAACTTGATCTACAGCCGATAAGATGGATTTACCATTGCGCGGAGGGGGTGGAGGAGGGGGAATGATACCTCCAATCGGTAAAACACAAGGTTTCTGCATCGGCATCTGCACATGATTAGTATTATTATTCATGGTATGATTACTACCATTTCCAGATGCTGATGACGATGAGAACGTTTGAATTGACGAATTTGTATAATTAGAAATGTTGGAAACATTTTGTTGAGGAGGAGGCTGAGGTTGTTGGTGATTGTTTTGTGACACTACGTGATTTGGTGGTGGGGTAAATGGACTTCCACGTTCATTCCAATCACAACCTTTTCCTTTTGGTCGGAATTTTGGAGTCGTGTTAGCGTTGGCATTGTTCACATTGTTCAGAGGGGTAGACGCGATGGATACTGATGATACTGTACAAACGGAAGTTGTGGACGGAGTAGAAACTGTTGAAAGGATAGTTGTAGCATCTGCATTCGAACTACAGTCTGACGCTACACTACTTCGACCATCTACTGATCCGGCATGTGGGGATTGTAACCTCATTGAAGATTGCTGCGAACCACCCCAGTTGTTCCATCGTTTTTTAGGATGCTGTTGCTCGCCACAACTACTACTTACAGACGAACCACTGCCAGTATTATTATGACAAGATTGATCTCCCTTATCCATGTTTTGTGAGGAGGAATTTCCAGAAATTAGATCAGAAGATTCCAATTTCTCTGCTTTGATTTGTAGACTGGATTTGTCAGACTCTTTCTCAGATTTCCGAATATTTTCATTATCTGTGCAGCGATGGGAGTTGTCATTCATTTCATCTTTCTCCATCTTAATCCTGTTTTCACTATGACTGAAAGTAACACCCGCGCCCGGTGTAGGAATTCTTGGAGGCAGTTCGTCCAAGTCATCATCATCATATGGATCGGGTTCGTGTCGTGATGGGCTTGGAGTTCGGGGAATTTCCATCGGAGTGAGAGAACGACCCGGTTGGAAATTTCCATTAGCAATTGTGAGACCATTCGCTAGTGAATTCTTGTTGTCATTATCACCCTTTCTACTACATGAGATAGTTAAGGATGAAGAACCGCCTCGTTCGTGGTCTAAAGCATTGTTCCAATGATCTGACATCCCAGGAAGATCTCTGCCAATACCAGAGTCTGGAGAAGTTGTGCATTCAGCGTTACCCGTTGGTGTCTTTGGTCTATCGGGGTATTCCATAGAACTCCTACTACCCGCATTTCCAGTGGTTGTCGAAACTTGACTATTTCGCGGAGACATGCCTGCCATAGATTCAGTACTTCTACGGCGCTTATCAACTTCATTTGCAAAACAAAACAGACGTTCGAAATTTGTTGAGATGCTGTTTTGCCATTGCTTCGTTGGAGAGTCAGCACGGGCAGTATTGCCAAAACTAGAGCTCCCAATTCCTATTATATATATAAACAACATTCATTTTAGCATTTTTTCTGTACTGTTATAACATATTTAAATAAATGTATGATTAAGGAACCTTGATCATCTAGGTTGGAGCCTGGAGTTGGAACGCGTCTGTTACCAGAGATCGAAGTGAGTGTGGCGAGTCCAGGAGATTGTCGGGATTCTGACATAAAATGAGCAGATGATGGACGTGAAAGTGGAGTCAAAGCAGAACCGGGCCTTGGACTCGGTGTCAAAGGACATGTTGGAGTTGGAGTCTTTGGTGGTGCAACCATAATATCCAGTGTCGAGTTCATCGCTTGCTTCTTTTGAGGAACAGACATCCCCTATGTAAAAAATAACAAGTAGTTATATTAGTAGTAATATTATTATTACAATATAATGAAAACAAAAATTCGCTAACAAGATTATTCCGCGGTTTAGATTTAGCATAATCCTATTCATTTTCGGAAGCCCAAAAAACTCTAGCATTTTTATGGTATGAAATAATTAGTGAAACTTCTATTATTACCTCAGCCACTAAAAGTAAAAACACTCATTGTCTTACAAACCCTCAAGTCCCACGGTAACCACAATAAAAATCACTTCTAACACACATCAGTAATAAAAAAAAAGTAACGTTTTCTACCGACTAGTCTGTTACAATTGGACGATTCCATAATGGGTCGGGTACTAGATAGCCTAAGAAGCTGGGCAAACTTGGCAAAACATAAAAAGATTCAAGACAAGAATTCAAATTACGATAAGGAATTCTCTTCATTTCAAAATCTGCCTATTGAGGTAACAATTATTATAGAATTTATCAATAATTTGATATTTAAATTTTTATGTCTGAATAATAGAATAATAAACTAATTTAAAGCTTCTAGAAGAAATCTTTCAATATTTATCCGAGCAAGACATTCTACACTGTCGACGAGTCTGTTCATTCCTACGGCTAACTGTGGACCAATCATTCACAAGACATTTAATTCTGGTTTTAAACGACGGAATTTACCGCAGACGTCCATCGCAACCTATCTTTTTCGACTTTTATAAGCTTATTGTCCAAAAGATGGTTATCTGGAAAATCCAAGTCTCGTTTATTCGATACAATTTCTTCAGCTTAAGAGAACTGGACTGTTCGGATTGTATCAGTACCAAAAATTTTCAAAGACTTCTTGAAAATACCCCTAATCTTGAAATTCTTCGGATGAATAGTATTTCGATGGGAGGTAACATAACCGAAATTTATCGAAACATTATAAAATTCAATATCATTGCAAATTAAAAACATTTGATTTGTTTAGGATCAAAAAATCTACAACCAAATTCACCCAAAGATCCTGACCTAGTAGAACAAACTCTAACACGACCTCTTTCCATCAGAGAAATTCACCTGACACTTGACTACGTTCCTGGGTTCTACAGAGGTTTCTCATGTCAATTCCTGATTGCGAATTTACTTGGGGTTCATAACTGGAATACACCTGTCCTCCACACAATATCTTTTACAGTGGAGCCTTCATGTTTAATGGAGCAATTTTACTTTAGTCTCGACACATTCCTCTCCTCAATTCCTTCTGCCTCATACAAGTCGCTAACTAATTTGACTATCAACTCTCCTAAGCTTCAACCATTTAGTTGTACTCCTCTAATTTTAAACCAAGATTTGCTAACCATTCAGCTCAAGAGTTTATCATTGCAGATTCCAAATTCAACAAATACCTCACTCTCTTCAGTTTTTACAGATTTCTTGTATGCTCAACGAAATCTATCTACCTTAGCTATTAACATGAAGGATGGATCTGGTCAAGAAATAGAAGAATTTTTAAAGGAGCAAAATAGCAATCTCTAAAAAACTGGGAACTAACCTTTAAAAAGATTAATCAACCAGATTCATTAAAAATATAATTCTCAGATTGTAATCAAATTATATGAGCAAATAAACCTATTATAATTCTTTAAAAAAAGTAAATACGGGCTTACGTTTGGGTTGTTGTTGTCTCCGACCCGTTTTCGAACAACTCGTAGGACACTCGCATTGCTGTCTCGGGACTTATCACTTTCCATATCTTCTACTCCTTCAGAACTTCCTAAAACTACTTCTACTGTTACACTTCCAGTTGGAGACTCGACTACTTTTTTCTCCTTTACTAATGGAAAGTTAAGCAATAAGTTGCTATTTTCCCTACTACTGTCCATTCCAATGTCCTTTCTGCCACAGTTTTCTAAATTCATAGTTGACCTCTTGGTCATGGACACAAACTGAGCTTTAAGGCCAGCAGCTAATCCTTCGTTCATCATACCGTCATCCATTCCATTTCCGGATTTGTTTGTACTGACCAGAACGGTGGCTCTGGAACTTTGATATCCAGTTGCTAGCGACTCGGGAATGTTTTCGTTAGAGTTTGGTCTTGAGATGGGCGAATAAAGAGCTCTCACAGGTGGAGAAGATGTACTCATTGGAATCAAACGAGCAGGTATTCCTAGAGAACTTTCAATTTCACTAGCCATAAGGTCAGAAATTGTTCTATTAGGAGTGCCACCGGACTTTTCATGGCCGAAATTCAAAGTACGGACTACTCTTTGCTCTGGAGCTGAATTAACTAGATGATTTCTTAGAGCAACTTTTCCAGGAGTAGTTCCACGATTACTATAACCTAAAGTTATATCAGGAGACAATTGAATTTTCTTTTTATGAGCTTCTACAGTTGGAGATCCTCGTGGTGGGCTAGCCATTCTACTATGTAGGTTATGCTGATGCTGTTGATAATTGGAATGCATTTGACTGCCAGATAGACTCCTAGCTGGAACTATCATATTACTTTGTTGATTAATCCCTGAAGTATTTGTACTGTGTTGGGGATGTTGAGAAGAAGTAGCAACTGAAGGTGATATAGGTGGATTTGAAGTATCATTATTGGAACCACCAACAGCATCTTCGTTTAAAACAGAAGTAATAATACTTTTTAGCCTGTCCTCGAAGAAATTAACTTTTGGAGCTGGCAAATCATCTTTAAGTGGTAAGTTTTGGGACTCCATTGCAATACTTCCTGATCTTCGCCTTGAAGAAGAAACCCTTTCTGGACTCTTTCTAGGCAATTTTCCAGCTTCAATCCTAGAGAGATAACATTCATTAGATATGTTTAGATTATTTTAAATAAAATGTATTATGATCAGTAGACTTACTTTCTTCCGGTTTCCAAAATCTTCTTTGCAAGCACCTCGGGATTGTTCTCATTGATTTTTCCAACATCTGGTATATCCGGCCATTCTTGAGATCGAGATCGTGAAAAATTCTTGTCTTTTCTTTGAATGGATACTCCAGTTTGCTTTGGTGAAATTTGTTGTTGTTGTTTCTGTTGCTGTTGAAGTACAGCGTGTTGTTGCTGCAAATAGGTCACCCGTTTATCCAGTGCAGCTACTTCTGGTTCGTACTGAGCCAGCTTGTTTTCCAATTTCTTTCTGTACGACAATGTAGCAGTGATTTCTGAAACAATAAACAAGTTTATTATTATTTCATGTTCTGTTTACAAATTCCAATATAAATATAACTAACCATTCATTAACTGCCGCCGACAAATTTCATCCAACTCAGCGTCAGGAATATTAACACCATTTATCAAACCGGCTTCTCGACATCTCTCCAACAGTTCTTCTTTTCTTTGCTTTACATAAGTGTCCTTTTGGATTTCAAGTTCGGTAACTTCACTTTGGAGCTGAGTAACTTCAGCCTGAATTTCTTTATGTCTCATTACGATGTTACGAGCCTGCACACATACAAAAATCAACAATTAATTTTTCTAATATTCATAAACTATTTAGAGCCATCTAAAAAACATATATACTACGATCACTAACCTCAGATAATAGTGTATCGGCTGTTGCCCCCTCTCCAGGAATATGAAGCTCTTCCAATTTCGCTCTTAACAATTTTGTTGAATCAGTTATCAAACGATCAATATGGATGTTTAATTGGTCTCTCCTGGAAGTCAGCGATTCTTTCCGTTTCTTCTCCATTTCCACTTGATCCACCAATTGCTGATGATACTCTGCAGATTTCATTGTCTCAATAATATCCAAAAATTGATTTTTATAGATTTCCAAAAGTTTCTGCAAGGCGTAAGGAGTATCTCGACTGGAGATTGGTATCTCTTCGTGTTTAATGACACCTGCAGCAGCAGTACTTGTAATCTGTGTTAATTTCTGATCGACAGTTCCTTTTGCTGGAGGTAGTTTTTTGCCTAAATATAAAAATATATTCAAAATCGTCACACTTAGGTATTCGTATATTTCAAAAACGGTTATGCTACCTTGTGGAGATGTACTCAACAAAGTTTGAGTGTGCAAGAGGTCAAGTCCATTAATTTTAATGATTTTCTTATTCTTAGCCTTCTTGAGGCGGCCTTTCGGCTTTCTCCCAGGAGTACTTCCACCCCTTGCTGTGGTCTGTATAGGTGGTGGGGGTAAATATATTTCCGTCTTCTTCATTTTCTCTACGTCCATTGACATTGAAGTGTCATCTTTCTCTGCCTCCAGCTGAATGAGTACACAAATACATTGTTATTTATCTTTTAACAACTGCGATTTCTGATGATTGATAAAAGTTCTTACCTTGTTATTGACTTTGGTACGAGAAAGTTTCTTTCTCAAGACCTTCTTTTTGCCTCTTCCTCTACCCCTTGGGTTTCCTTGCGAATTTGATCTTTGGTTTCGATGACATTGATTTGAGGTGCTCTGGGCAGTATCATCTTCGCTATTTTCCTTGGAGCTTTTACCTCGACTTGAACACCAATCTGACCAAGCTCTTCGAGTTGTTGGACCAACTACCACTCCATTTGGTTCTTCACTTGTGTCAGTATCATTTTCATTGTGATCCTTCAAGTTTGAATTGGAATCATTCGAGCTAGTTTCCACGGACTTCAAACCATTTGTCAAAGGTTTTCCGTTGGCTATAATGATCAATAATCAGAAGTGTGAAATAATGAAGAAAAATTCTAACAATAGATTTTAAACAAAATTACAATACCTATAGGGAGAATTGGTTTGCCACGGAGTCGATGAGCGGAGGACTGCGAGCTTTCTTCATCCTTTTCTTTAACGCCAGATTTTAAGCGTGCAAAATATCGCTCCAGCTTAGTCCGATCAATTACATGCAAAAAGTACGAGACGGGTTTGTTTGTCCATGATACGGAGCCTCTCATTGGTTCTAATTCTGAGACATGAATGATAGTTCCAATGTCACTGAGGTTACGATCGGTGATTCTAAAGTTGAGCGGACAGAACGCTTTTGATGAAACGATTCGAGCACCATCCTTCAAGTCAGCAAACCTCTCTTTCAGCATATGATCGACGGTCGGACCAAATGCAAAATTATTTACGAAGACTATTGTTGCGCCAGTGATTCGTTCCCTTAGCAAGTCGCTTAGAAAATCTCCTTTCATTATGCTGTACTCGCCATGAACTTTTCCATACCATCGCATCCATTTGCGGAAAAATTTGTCCATGTCCTACAAATCATACATATAACATTAATTAATGTTATGCATAAAAATCATAAAAAGCTATAATTTAGATTTCATTAATGAATTTGCAAAACATATGGTTGTTGTACCTTGGAATATGACGATGGAACTTCTGCCTTTTCAATTCCATAACAAAACTTGCACTTGGTTGCAGCAGCTACCTGCAGTACAACTTGTCCGACTCCGGACCCCAAATCAATAAAAATATCCTCTTCACTGATCTCAATCTGGTCTACCATCTGACACACCAACTCAAAGGATGTTTCACCATAAACCTCTGGTGAAAAAGGTTCATAGTAATTCAATTTCTCTGGATCCGTTACAGCCATATTGTAAACTTGCTGAAGTATATGCTTTAGTAATAATCGAGAGGGCTGCTTATTAAGCCGTTGTTTTGGCTTAGACGTTCCCTTTTCCTGCAACAAACAAATAAGAAATAATATCAATTGTCTGTTTTGTTGACAATTGTCTAACCTAGAATTGAATGACGACTGTCATAAATTATTCTAAATACAAGCTTAATGCAACATTTATAACCAATAGTGGTAAAAACATTGACACTTTAAATGTTCTCGTTTGAATCCTGTCCATTTATTAGGTCTGTTAGTTAAAACGGTCAAATCTACCCAAAATGAACAGGAATCAATAAACAGCCATAAATTGTGAATTGTATAGCCACCATATCCATAAAGTCATTTTTGGGTGACTTGGTCAAATCAAATTGTTTTGAATTCGGGGTAAACTTACCAATTGTATTATCGAGTCGATCGCACGATTGTAACGATCACACAGATTCTTCATACTATCAAAACTTCGTGGGTCATAATTGTGCAGGCAGTTGTTTTCCATTGCCACCTTGAGTTCGACAAAGTCTTCGCATACCCATCTGAAAATACAAAATATTTTATTATTAAAAGTAAACAATGATAGAAAGCTAATTTATTACAGTATATATACTATTGCCACAGGTAGAAAAGTAAAATTTAAGGGAACTTAAGATAATAATGAAGGAGTTCGTAGTTACTTAATTGGGACTTTGGGTATCTGTAATGAATCCAACTGTTAACAACTATGTACCATACAGACAATCAATTAACAATTTCAATGACCTTGACATAAACATAAAACCAAATTAGGTATCTACTCGAAACCCTAGTCTAAAGGCTTATTAAATTAGCTGGTTGTCAGTCTATCCGGAAACAGAATCAAACCAATCAAAGATCATAAGATGATGATGACTTTTCAAGAATATATTTTTAAAATATTAAACAAAGAAGTATGTACTATGTGCGAATCGTCACTTTGCCTTTCTCAACTTAAGGTTAACCTTATACAACAATTTTGTATAGAACCACCATCACCAGGCCCTGTGTAATAATCATAAACCTTTAAATGACCCTTCAAAGTTAAACCTCTTATGATTTCAATTGCTCACCAACAATAAACTTTTGTCAACCTACTTTTTACTTCCAGAGAAAGAAAACCATTCGTTCTCACAGATTCAGAAATTCTACTAAAAGCATTTGCAATTGAGAAGTCTCTGTATTTTTTTACAGCATCTATTCTCGCCATTGTCATTTATTTATTATCGATTGTACTCAAATTAATTCTTAGAAATATTTGCAAAATAAAGAAATTACTGCCATGCGATCAATAATAAATCTTTTACAGCAGCAGTTTATTGTCAAACATTCCGGTGTCTACTTGTATGATTATGAACTTTTTCCAACTATATAAACTTAAATGTATTTAAATGTTCAAGTTTTGCTGATAATAATTAAATTAAAACGATTATTTATTTGCAGAAACCTTCAGCCATTTCAATACTAAATAGTACTAAATACCAACCTTTTTCATTTCAATATTCTCAAGACTATTCTGTCACCTTCACTTAAACGCACCTAATACACGCAATTTCTATTCCAGCATATGAAACCGTACAATTTACAAGGACTTTCAATTTCCACCGCATCAAAACACATTCATTAAAAAAGGTTAAAATACCCACGAGTAGTAGTAATAGTAATACCACAGAACAATATTAGCATGTAGAACGTTGACGTGTGTGCGTAAAGATAGGTAAGATAAGCCTCTTTCAAATCTATACCATGATGCAAATATTGCGAGTCCAACATTGTAGCATGAGAAAGATCGAATGTAAGTTATCTTCTTCATACTAATGTTTAAACTGTGCAGACAAAGTTACAAATGTCCATGTCCTACTTTTCCTAAGTGTTCATTTGCTTACAGTTATATACACATACACATAATCCGTGTAATCATCCTAATTCCCAACACACCATCTACATCGACATTACACTTTTTTATGCAAGTTTTTAAGGAAGAATTCCCTAGTCTTGTTTTTGAATATTCCTATGGAATGCTTACAAAGTTCAACCTTTCCATTTTATGAAACTCTTCCGTTTCTGCTTCCTCTCTTTTTCACCTCACACTTCCAAATTCTGTCACACATTTTCCGATTATATAAATATTATGCCGCATGTGATTCATGTCCTCCATTACATACAAGAACCATTCATTCATATACAAACATCCGTCAGCCGTTTTATTTTTAACATCCTCATAGACACACTCTCTACTTCTTATTAACAGTTAACTCTTTAAAAGGGAAGATGTTGATAAAAAATACAGCTAATTATAAAACATACAAATTCAAAATCAAATATTTTTAGTATGCATAAATATTCATTCTAAATTACGCTAAGATGCATTAAATTTGCACCAATGCACTTTATTGCAATTGAGCCAACTAAAAACAACCTCGTTGATTCCAATAGATGTTAAAATACCCGACGCATATCCTGTACTGAAATGCCAACTGAAGTTTCAAGTTGCAAAAGCTAAAAATAAAATCCAATAATAAGTCTTGTTCTAAACACGCTCAAGATACCTATATCCATTAAATGCATTACTGTTCTTGTATTCTAGTTACTTTCCTAGATGAGTAGATCTGGTAGACAGAAGACTCTTATCTAATTTAAAAACTAAGGACATCAGACCAGCAGATGTTGTTTCCTTTCATCTTCAAACAACACTCAAGAATAATCTAAAACTACTATATAACAGATTAAATGTTAAATGCACACACTTCTTTATAGAAAACAAAAGTCCGTAGCGTCCTCGCATTAAAAATAAATAAAGGCATAGTGTCTTTGACCTGAAACTTGAAACCAAAAAGTTTCTTGACCACGATCAATAGAAACACACATGCAAACAACAAATCATCAAAAATAAAACATACATAGGTACCTACATAATCCATATCATGTCAATACACTCTCGACTTTCGTCGTTCACGTTACTGGCATACTTAGATATTCAAGGAGCCCATAATTAGGTTTTCATTTTGTTTATTGCTTTTATGAGCC
>JAQGBQ010001096.1:0-13565 GCA_034698485.1 Vertagopus arboreus
TTGGACCGATTCTGCTTTGTTTTGTAGGCTCTCGTATGATAAATTACTGAAAATCTAACATACATTTTTTTTGTAAATTTGTATATACTTAAGTTGCTTATTCTTGTGGCGAAATAATTTTGTTTAAAACAAATGTAAATTGCTCAAATTTATGACAATCTTTTTAAGCATCCAGTAGGTTCTATTAATTTTTGTATATTTTCCATTATTATTTATTTAGTCTATAATTTTGACATAATACGTTGTATTTTATCCCAACTTTTGAGAGAAAAAACTTCATTCACATTCTGCATTTCAATTTCGAATTAGGGTCAATTTTGGTAGCAAAGTTTAATCGGTGATGGCTTCTCGTTTTGGGTTTTAAAATTTCCATGTCTTTTGTACAAGTTTCGATATTTTTAATTTAGTCTATAATTTAGACCTAGTAGGTTAATTTTTCTTAAATTCTGAAAACGAACAAAAGTTTTCATATAAGTTTTCAATTTTGGTAATAAATTATCAGAATAAGATGAACCTGTATTGGAAATGTTTTTTTTTTAAAATACCATTACATAAATTATATGCAATTGTACTAAAAAACAAGAACGCTTCAGACAGTTGCAGTCGTATTTTGATCAAAGTGTAAAAATATACTGTTAACCAAATGTCAGTTATTTTTTTAAAAAAGATTTTGATTTGCTTCTACAGAAATAATTTGCATTATCAATCAGTAATGTAAAAGTCATTAAGGCAAAGATAATTGAAAAAGAGTGAATAATCCATATGTATACTTTAAGTTAGATAATATTGAATATTAGACATTCCAATAAGATAGAGAAAGTATCTTTGATTGAAACGAACTCAAACCAAAAACAAATTGATTTGTAAATCACTAGACAGTAATTTAATAATAGAAAGCATTTTTATTTTCAAATTTGTAAATTTATTGGCAATTCAATGATTGGAAGGAATAAATTGAAAACTATGACAAGGTTAGAGTGTTTTAGCAAAAAACAAATACGTAGTAAATACTTCTTGGATTCAAAGTTACGGTAGCCAGGTTTTGTTACTATTTTTTTTATTTATGATAAACTTTCCTTTCAATTAGTACTCATGTTATCATCACTGTGACCGTTGTTCCCCTTTAATTGAGCTCATCTACTTGTTATTTTTCCTAGACTTTTCCGTTATTTTTGACAAAATTGAAAGTGAAGACACTTGAGGTACTTTTGGAGGTAATTCAGAAAGTGAAGTTAGATATGTTCATATAAAAACTGTTTTTATTACTTGTCCGAATCACTCAAAATGTGTCAAAATGGAATTGCCATAGGAAGGGAAAGTGACTCGTAAAGTAAAACTGAAGTAGTGAAGTGACGTGAAGGAATAGCAAAGCATAAATACAAGAAATATTCTTTATACTTTCCCTTCAAGCGACGAGAAAGTACAAAGCAAGAGGGAAAGTACAAACCCAGTTTAATAAAAGAAATATTAATTATGTTTCACAACCCTCATTTTCCTAGCAACCCTTAGTTGGTTTCCCTGAACTTTCCTGTTCGTCTGAGAGATCCATTTCATATATATTTATAGCATCAAGGCTCAATGAAAGTTGAAACTTTTTGGGCTTCTCTCTTTTGTTTCAATAAATAGCAATCTAATCCTGAGGCAGTGATATTGTCTTTTGGAACAAAGAAAAAATCGTTTCCTCTTTTTTTGGAATTGATAGTAGCGAATTTAATTAGTAGACGTTTATATATGTACATACGGAACAATTAAATGCCCCAAGGCTAAGGAAACATTATATCATTGGGTGCTTACTGAAATAATTAAATCTACAGAATAACCTTGACATAATATAATACATTTCTTTATATGCACCTAACAAAACAATATTATTTCGCATACACAAGACAAAATCTAATCGAAATATAATTTTACAAATGTTCAGTTCATCCTTTACAAATTACGTCTAAAGGATGCAAATACGATGATCAGATTTGAACTACGTTACTTGAATTTCTCAGAAGATCAAAAATACATTCACTACTGAATACAAATACTTTCACATAATATTTAAAGTAACAACGAAAAAGTCGACAACAAATTCAATAGCCTGTTCTTCTTTGATTTGATCTCAAGGATTTTTAAAAAGCAGTCTTCCTTAATTTAATCAGGCTCTTCAATCTTTTTAAAATACGCTGGTTGAAATATTGGGATGAACCAGCAGTAAATCAAAAATATGTTTTTGCTTTCTTCTTAAAAGCATTCTTATCTTCGAAATAATGCGGATTGAACATGAGAAATAAATCCTTTTATACTTGAATACATCTGCAATGAATTCACAATTTAGTATTTGAATACCAATACATAAAATAACTTTTTTTATACTAACTAACTGGGTTGCAACAAAATTGTTCGTTTCTATCTTTTAATTCGTTTCAAGGGAACTAAGCAATAAGCTTCATCCGGAAGAGATTCGTGGAAGTAATCTTTCTTTAGTGAATCCCTATGTCCACACTCCCGACTCAAAAATATTGCTGGCTGTAAATATAATATTATGGTGTCTCAATACTTGATATCAGTTTGTATTTAGTTATTGTAAAAGCCTGAACATGAATATTTCCGATATTTTAATTTACTTTGTAATTTCCAAAATATTACCTGTTGCTTCATCCTAAAAATTCTTTTGTATATGATAGTTGCATATCAAGCACTCAGGTATGTGTTATCTTTATTAGACGAATGAACATCAGAGCAATGCCCGGATTCTGCATCATTGCCATTTAAGTTTATTTGCACAAGTGATATTTGTTTGCTTAAGTTGACGTATCTGAACAAGATTTCATCATTTTACCCGGGTACTTTCCAGAAGTAACAACTTGTTTCCTCTCATTGCATAACTTTTAGATTTATGTGAATATAAAGACATTTCAGCTCTTTGTTGTTGTAAATTCCTTATCTATTTTTTGCTGAATAAGAAAATTATTTTTTAAACTCATGAATTCCACTGACTATAAAAGCAATCAAAATCTCGCCAAGAATTATCAACAATTATTTATTTTTGCAATTGTATCAGTACTTTCATTTTTCTTTAACCTTGCTGCCCTTGTTACCGTCTCAAAGAAAAAACGGTGAGTATGAAGTATCACTAATAATGTTTCATTATAATTAGATAACTTAAGACTAACTTGAATATATTTTTCAACATTTTTTATAGAGGCTTCTCGTACTTTGTGGTGAATCTTTTCCTTTCATCTGTGTATTCTCAGATTCTTTTCGCCGTGGTACTCTTAATTCGTTTCAATGTGATTGCACTTCAAGGAGATTGCTTGTGCGGAATCGTTGCTATTTGGAAAAGTAAGTATTGTTGAAGTGAAACAGCTCAGTTATTATAAACAGGGTGTCCCAGTGATTTGTCCATGTTTTAAAAATTAACAATACCAAAAACTATCTATCCGATTTTCATGCGGTTTGGTTATTTTAATTTCTGAATGTCTAGAAGAGGAATGCATATGCCAGAAAAAATCGGTGGAAGTCAGGAGATAACCAACATGGTTTTTCATAATGTTTCGAAAATTTAACATGGTAAAGATAGAATCTAAATCCAAAAATCCTTAAAAACACTGACCAAAAGGAGTAAGTTGCTCGTGGTTTTCTATGGGGTTTCTTAAAAAAAATAGCAAATTTCTTCGTTTCTAGGTGTTGTTTTAATTTCGAAAAACTATGAAAACTAGCATTGGTCATTTTCTGTTTCCCCTCGATTTTTTGCCATATGCATTTCTTCTTGTAGACATTCAGAATTTATAATAATAAAACCACACGAAAATCGGATGGACAGTTCTTAGTGTATTTATTTTTTAAGACCTATATAAATCAATGGGACACCCTGTAGTTTAAGCCTTTACTTGTAGCCTTCGTGGTTTACTCTTAAGTATCCCATATACATATGTAGAAGAAAAATTCTAATACACACGTATTTATATCTGATTTGGAAAAATAAGTACACTTACATAATAATTTATACATTGTATACTTATAAAGATTAGTTCTGATTGTGATGAAACAAATTAATCCGCTTATTCTGGTTGACTGATTATCAATTTATTCAAGACACCTTAACAAATTATTGCAGAAAGTTCACAAAGAATGATTTGACATAACACATTTTAATAGGAATAGGTGCTGGAGTTCTTCCTCTTACAGTCGTTGGTTTATTATACGAAAGGCTTAAGCTTCCTGGATTCCGGTCTGAAAGATTTTCCATGGTGAAAGTATTTACGATGACGTGGGTGGTCGCGTTTACTCTGTCTATTCCAGCGTACTTTACAACATTAAATACTTTCTCTAAGCTGGGAAAAGCCCATTGCAAAAAGGTATTGTAATAAATATAAAAGCAATTTATATAATATTTTGTTCTATGCGTTTGAATACCTTATTGTGGTTATTTTCTAGGTACAGCTTTTCGAGTCGGCAGCCCTTCATATTACATATGTTGGGATCGTTGGCATTCTTCTCCATATTGTTCCCTCTATTTTCATGCTTTATTGTAAGCAAATCCTTTAAAATTATTTAGTACTTAAAAAGACTTATGAGAATTCTAATTATCAGCTTTGAATTAAAATCACCTAGACTTATTCAAGATACGGTTCAAAATGAAGTACTTAGTCACAAAGAAGGTTTGAACCCAAATACTGGTTGTCAAGTTTTTTAACACGAACTTTTGCTCTGTTTTTCTAAATGTTTATTTTATTTTTATTTTGCAGAATTATCCAATAGCATTGAAGAGAAAGCTGCACCAAGTGCAATTGATGTTTTGGTACTCGATATGCTTTATTCTATTTTGGCTGCCAGTTGGAATCATTCGATTTATAAAACAAATTGGAGATGGTTCACCGAAGAAAGCAACGACTGTGAAAACCAATTCTGTGTTTCAAGACAATACTTTGCAATACATTATATTCGTATCGTTCATGGTTTTCTTGGTACTTCATCCAATCATATTTCTATATGCTCATAACAAATTCAGTCTAGCAGATTTGATGAAGATTTGCTTTTGTTTCAATAAACGAAATGGAGTTGTTGAGCAAAGAAGTTGTCATGTTCGATTTATAACTTCCGCTGGTGGATTTAGTTGTCATGTGTCAGAGTCTTAAAGTTCGTACAATAAAGTCTGAGGAAATTTGTACCTGTTAATTAATTATAATTAATTCAATTGATTTATGTATCGTTTACAGTTTTATTCATACTTACAATAATTTTAGGCTTACAATTTAATTAGTTCTACAAAAGCTACACGACTAATTCAACAAATTATCCAACAATGGGAAAACAAATGGAAGCCAAATCAATGCAGTAATATATAGATTTTGTTTGATATCAAACTTAATTTACTCGTAACTTAATTAACATTCACAAATAACAATAAAATTGTTTTTGTCGAAATACTAATAGAAGTTCAAGATATATAAATACAAAGCATTTGATATAATTGGTTGAATTAATTATTGGGATTACATTCAAAATTAGTAGTTACATAAGCTACTTAAATATTACAGATTTATTACAAAATTCTTGTTCAGAGTGACCCTACAGGGTAGCCACCACGGGTTTTTACAAAGTTGGTCAAGATAGCTAAAATTTTGCATTATGCTTACTTATAGTGCTTAATAATGGAAAAATAGATTTAGATAAATGTTAGTAATGTTACTCAAAGTGACCATTCAGGCGTACCCCCATTTATGCAGATTGATTGACATTTGAATAATTGTTTTAACGATTTACTCATGCATAGTCTCATTATGCAAACGTAGATCAATATATGTAACAGTCCAAGTAAAAAGAGAATGGAACGGTTAGTATCGCGAGCGTTGAGAATTTGGTGCATACAAAAAGAGGATGGTGCAATGTTTTAAATTCCGAAATTTTACAATACGATCCATCCCGTTTTTACTTGGACTGCATGTATGCATTAAAGTATTGCCAGTAGGCTTTGACCACATGGATTAAGATAAACACCGATAAGGGCTTATATATAGTATAAGTCACATTATTATTATTACCTGCTATTATTTAATCAAGTCCTTCATGGTGATGAGTCAAGTTAATACATGCGACTGAAATACTATTATTAATTTGTTTTTATTTTCCTAGTTAATAAATTAAATCATTAATCAGCATTTACAATATTATTCGTTCTACTTGATTAAAAAGAAGTCAAACAATCATTATAGACAATGTAATTTAAACTAACTTTATTTGTTATTTCATTTAACCAGAAAACTAACTGATTAAAATATTTCAATTTTAATACAAAACGTCTACATATTTAATTAATGCATTAATCAATAAATCAAATATAATGACTTTTTTTTAGAATAAAAGCGTTTGGAAATTGAACTTCATAGTATATTCTCAACTTGATCATTTGTTAGACTTTTCGAATTTTCCTTTTTGTAAAAACCATTTCTTGAGCAACATGAAGTCCTTAAAGTGCTTAGTATTGTGTTTATTCATGTTACACGAAGGTCCGACATTTGTCGAAAGTTTAGACAAAAACATCCATATAGTTGAATGTGGTGGGTTTAAAATAAATTCTGGAAACTTGGAAATTAATATTTCTTTTGAACAAGATGATCTTAAAAATGGACGGAAATTACCAAAAAATTTCCAAATTTTGAAATTGACCTTGAGTCAGTGCGAGTGGCCCCGGGACACGTATTGCAACTTTGTGCGGATAAAATAAACATCGGTTGCATTCAATTTACTGCGGACAATCAAAGTGTCCTTCATACAGGAGTACGTGTTAAAATACTTTCTTTATTCTTAAAAATAATATTTACACGTGTTTTTATTTATTTCCAGGTATCCATCAGTAAGACTTCGATTGAGAAAACTAATTACGCAGCTTGTTTTGAGGTAAAACAAAATAATTTTTATTGAATGTTTATTTGCTTTATTATGAACAGGTGAACTCTTTTTGCATGTTCGTAAGAAACACCTAAAATTATCGAGCTTTTCAAGTTTTTAATTAAAGTTTTAGCGTTTAAAAGCAATATTTGTTTTTTATATAAAAATTGGTGTTTGTTTTAAAACAGTTTTAATGAAGTTTTTAACGTTACCATTTAATGTAAATGATTGTGCAAACCTGAACAAGCTTGAAATAAATATAATAAATATTTCACATTTATCGATTTAAAAATTAAAGTTTGACTGTAAAAATCATATAATTTCTCTTTAGTGGGATCCTACAAAAACCGCAGATACTTGTGATGCAATTCAATTACAGGAAAACGAATGTATTCGTGTATTTCACGAAGAAAATTGCAACCAAATAAATCAACCTCTTTTGTCAATTGTGACAACCTACGAGTCTTGGCTAAATTCAGAGAATTTTGCTTTCGAAAACATGTCTTTCGTTTTTAATCCAAATTGCAGCATTGATGGGAAGTTAGGAAATGGGGAAGGGTTGAATTCTATAAGCAATTGGTCCCTATCTGAATTTACTTCGGATAATGGTCAAAATTGGTGCAGCTTTGGAAAAGACGGATTGCCAAGCAATTCACAAGAATTTTACGGCTGTAATAATCTTTTCAGATATGCAACAGTAAGAACTTTAATATTTAAAACATTTCACATTTTGTATGTGACTATTGAAAAAAGTTTTTCAGCTTGTCGTTTAGGCTTGCAAGTTAATTCTGAAACAGAATTTTAAAGTGGGCCAAAAATTGAAATATAACTTTGCAATGAAGTTTCATTTGTTTAAAATTATAAAATTAATTATGTGAGTGATTTAAAATGAAAATTTTACGAACGGCCCATTCCTTGGTTTTTTTAAAAATTCGATAAACTTAAACCAGCAGAAACGGGTTGGGTTTATATTGAAGCTTTTTAATGGAGAGATATAAGTCCCATACATTTCTGAATCATTTATTATTTCAGTTCTTGATAAATATTGGACTTGGACCACTTCGAGGGCCGATCAAATGTCACTGTGGACTCGAATAACCTATTCCCAATGGTGTAAATGAAGATAATATAATTCTGAAACTGTAAATATTGAAACCAAAATCATTTAATAAAAGTTTTTAAAAAGTTATAGTGTTATGAATTTTCTTGGCCAACACAGACGATAATTATATCAGGCAGTGGTTGAATGTTAACAAAAACCTAACAAAAAAGCATCAAATTAATTTTTATGTTTTTTGCGATTTTTGGCAAATATCTCAAAATTCAATCATTGTTTCATTATTAAAAATTGCATGATATATGATACTTCAAAATTGATGATAGTTAACTTTTTCGACCTAAATTTGATAATGGGTTCTTAATTATATAAGTTTCAAATGCCATTAATTAAAAGTTTATATTTATGTAGCTGAGAGCATACACATTAATCATCTAAACTGGATACATTTGAGTGTGATAGAAATATTTATTTTTAAAGTTTAACTTTTTAAATACTTATTTCAAATTTATTTCATAGAATTTAAATTGTTTAGATATGATTTATTTTATATTGTTGATTCAATTTATAAACAAGTTTGTTTTATTGTACTGCTGTGCTCTGTGCATTTTTCCTCGAAATATTTTTCAAGGTCTGCAAAATCAAGTCTGTCCAACGGGTCAGTAGCCCAACATTTTTTTATAGTTCTGAAGCTACAGGTCAAAGTTGAGACATTTATTGAATTCGAAATATTAATTCTCTAATATATTTAAACTTACGTTTCACGATCCGCATACTTTGGAATTGAAAGTCGACCCCCACCGACTAAAAATGTGATAAGTTGGTTAATCGTTCCCAAATCGGGATAAGGTTCTGTAATGCCCAGACTAAAAATCTCCCATAAAGTGATTCCATACGACCACAAGTCAGATTTAACTGAGAACGTTTTCTCAGTTAGGGATTCTATACTTAACCACTTCCAAGGGAGACAATCCTGTTAATAGATTAAAAATTTAAACAAAATATATTTTTCAGAATTTGAAAGCACTGTTTTGGTCTAATCCATGGCATTTAATTGATACAGAGGCATACTCGTCGTAGTTTCAAATTCAAGAGTTGAAAAGTCAAACGGCTGTTAGAAACATTAATTCTGCCCAGATTCACACAAATATGAACGCCTCATTTTATAATAAAAATAACTACGAGTAAAGTCTTTTTTTAATAAAAAGCCACACTGTCAATTATTTTTCAACTGATTTTCGTCATACATTTGCAGTCTTTTTGTACTCGGAAATGTCATATAATTTTCTGCTTAATCCAAAATCTCCTATTTTCGAATTCAGTTCTTCTGTCAACAGAATATTGCGAGCGGCTACATCAATATGAATCACCTACATACACAAATAATTAACAAGGTTATAATATTTAATTTGAAAATTAGATTTGTCACAAAGACTAGGTACATTTTTAGTGCCAAGAAAGTCCATTCCTGCAGCAATCTCTTTCGACCATTTAAAAAGAAGGCAACGAATCTCTTCTTCTTTCAGATTAATTCTGCAAAAAATTTAATTGGTTTAAATAATAACATTTCTGGTCGTTTGTAAACGCTGAAGATATAATTATTACTTTTCTGGTGTTGTAACCACATCCAAAGCGTTGTAACTACTCGCATAATTAACCGTAGTTTCCACATTTGTAAGAATGAATTTGCAAGAATTCAATTGTCCAAGCTCCTCATTCATTTTCTGTAAGTAATGCTTCAGGTTTCCTTTGTGACACATTTCTAATATTCCAAACACTTTACCTACATCACAAAAAAGAGAATAAAATGGGGCAGTCAAAGTAAAAATAGTACAAGAGCATTAAGCCTGCAAAAAATACTTTAAATTTTGAACATTTATACAATTTTTACTTTAATTGTCACATTGTATGTATAAATTTTGTACCCTCCTGAGCTTTGGAAGTTGACGCCCCGATGAGACAAATGACATTTGGATGATTGCCAACAAAACCCATCACTTTGATTTCATTGATCAAGGCTGTCACATTTTGCAAAGTGTATGGCTTTTTCACGGTTTTAATTGCAACCACTACATTAGTTCTTTTTATGATCCCTTTGTACACCTCACCGAATTCTCCTTCACCCAAAATAGCGTTATAATCTACATTTTAAAGAATCCAAGTTTAATTAACCTAACTCTAAACAATTGAAGGTTAAAATGGAAGTAGCGTTACCGATTGAAAATTTCCGCCGAGGGATGCTATTCAAGTTTTTAGGGATATTTATTTGGAACTGAGTCCTTGGTTCTTTGAATCTTCGAAATATTAAGGCAACAATAATAACGGTGAGTGAAATTGCAGTGACAATTACGGGCAGACCGATTATCACAAATCTGTTATTATCCTAATGAATAAAAATAACATCTCAGAATCAATTTAAATGTGTCTTTATTAACAATTTATATTAAAATGTCTCTATTTACAGTAGTTGCATCAACTGGGTCACTTGGTTCGAGTCCACAGTGACATTTGATCGGCCCTCGAAGTGGTCCAAGTCCAATATTTATAAAGAACTGAAATAGAAATGATTCAGATTTGTGACTTTCCATTAAAGAAATTCTATATAAAGCCAACCCGTCCCTGCTAGTTTAAGTT
This sequence comes from Vertagopus arboreus, assembly GCA_034698485.1. NCBI lineage: Eukaryota > Metazoa > Arthropoda > Collembola > Entomobryomorpha > Isotomidae > Vertagopus > Vertagopus arboreus. Next base: position 10,574 of record JAQGBQ010001096.1, read on the forward strand.
TATAGAATTTTTAAAAAAAAGTCAGAAATGGGCCGTTCGTAAACTATTCATTTTGAATCGCTCATATAATTAATTTTAATGATTTTAAACAAATGAAACTTCACTGCAAATTTGTATTCAAAATTTTGGCCCATTTTAAAATTGTGCTTCAGAATTAACTTGCAGTATTATTGCAAGCCTAAATCACAAGCTAGAAACCTTTTTTCAGTAATCATACAAAAAAGCTTTTAAAGTTTAAAAATATTACTTTTGTATAGTTGAAAAAATTCTGACAAGCGTAAAATTCTTGTGAATTGCTTGGGAATCCGTCTTTTCCAAAGCTGCACCAATTCTGACCATTATCCGAAGTAAATTCAGATAGGGACCAATTGGTTATAGAATTTAGTCCTTCACCTTCGCCTAGCTTCCCGTCAATACTACAATTCGGATTGAAAACGAAAGACCCGTTTTCTAAAACAAAATCCTCTGAGTTCAGCCAAGAATCGTATTTTGTCACAATTGACAAAGGAGGTTGGCTTTTTTGACCACAGTTCTCTTCATGAAATACACGGATACATTCATTGTCCAATAACTGAATTGCATCACAAGAATCTTCCGTTTCTGGGTGGTCCCACTAAAGAAACATTAAAAGCAAAATCAAGAACATCTTTAAACTTTATTTAAAGTTCGACAAAATGGATATTTAGATGACGCGTTATTGAATACCACGAACTCATTTTTTTTAAAAATTTATGCATTAAATATTTTTCTTTAAACAGTTAGGTGCTTTGATCTTTTTTAAAATATGCATTTAACTGGGAAATTAGCAAAACAAAGACTGAAAACAAATTAAATTGAGTTTAATGGAAATTGGAAATTGGAATTTACTTCGAGAGCTGTGCTTACAAAATTTTTATTTCTCTGATGCAAATTAGAGATTTTCTAACTGCCTTTCTATTGGTGCCATTCATTTTACAAATAATCGGGTCAAAATCTAGATTCGCAGAACCGCAAAAAAACACAAATCGTGCTCTATAGAAGTTCTATAATACAACTATTATTTTGTTTTACCTCAAAACAAGCTGCATAATTTGTTTTCTCAACTGAAATCTTATTGATGGACACCTGAAATTAAAAATAAAAAAATACTTATAAAGTCACAAAAATTAAAAAATGGATTTATTTTGAAACGTACTCCTGTATGAGGGACACTTTGATTGTCCGCAATGAATTGGATGCAGCCGACGTTTACTTCATCGGCACAAAGTTGCAGAACGTGACCCGGGGTCACTTGCACTGACTCGAGGTCAATTTCAGATTTTGCATAAGTCTTTGCAACTTGAGTCCATTGTTTAAGATCATCTTGCTCAAACGTCCCAAAAGAAATATTAGTGCTTGGATTTGCAGAATTTATTTTAAACCCACCACATTGTTCAACCAAGTCTTCGTCTAAACTATCGACAGATTTAGGGCGATTGTATAGAATTAATAAACAAAGTATTAAGCACTTCAAAGGCTTCATTGGTGTCAAATTAACAACATATGTAAAAAGAAAAGATTAAAGTCTAATAAATTATCAAGTGGAGAATGTACTTTTAAATTAGATTTCCAAACGCTTTTATTCTTAAAAAGTTACATTTGAGTTATTGATTTTAGTGCTTTAATTATTTATACATAAGTGTTTGATTTAGATTAATTTCATGCATATCAAAATAAAATATTCCGTTCTGTCATTAAAGTTAAATGCACCATTGTCTATTGACTGTTACTTAATCCAGTAGAAGAACACGGAACAGAACAAATTGAAATACTTTTTAATATACTAATTGGTTACTAAATAGGAAAATAAACACAAATTAATGATAGAAATGGAACGTGGAAGCAATTATTGTATTTTTGGGACAAAAAATTGATTGATTTAACCAAAAAAGTGGGTTGATTTCATTATTGTTAGAAACAAAATGTTCCGTTTTAGATTAGTCAGTTTTGATTGTAGAAATCAAACATTTTACAAACGTAGTTTAAAATAAATTCCCAATTTCCTGTTTAATTATTCAAAAACATCCTGATTTTTTCTACAAGTAAATATTAATGAAACTATATGAACCACCCACAACAATCTTTCATGACCCCCTGACATGATATGTAGCAAATAAAAATATTGAGGACATTTAATATTTATAGAAACGTAGTAAGACACATTTTATTCACTCAATTAGGTAAATCATTTTGCTGAACATAAATTAAATAATCTTTAGTTTAATAAATTGAAAATATTTGATTGAGATAGATTCAGATACAAATACAAAGTTTCGTAGAGAACGGCCATAGAAAAAGGCGGTTGGAGAGTTGAGAGGCAAATCAAATATTTAATTTCGGCTAAAGATTTGGAATAAAATATTTTGTAATTAAAGCATCAAAGGTAAGTTATTAAGTTAATTGTTGTTGTTTAGGTAGATCAATTAGTTTCAATTAGTTTCAATTCATATAAACTGTTTTTTTTAGTAGAATGGAAGACGATAATAAATTGGTTGGGGGTTCCACATCCGCGGCAGAGATTATCGACAAGGTCACGCAGCTCCAAAAAAGTTATGAAGGTCAAGTCCTACAGCTTCAGGGTCAAGTTCGAAATCTACAGCAGTATATTAAGGACCTAGAAGAAACTCACGTTGCGGAATTGACCAAATATGCTGTAAAATCAGATGGTATTTAAATTAAAAAAATCACTCTCATAATTAAATACTGAGAATTGACTTAAATAAAATCTTCCTCTCTTTTAGTCGATCCTGAAACTGAAGAACTGAGAATAACGGATCCACTAAAGATTCCAGAGGTTTGCAATCTTGTGCAGCTCATTGATCATTTCATTTCACATAAAATAAAGAAATTGACTATTTAATTTAATTAATTTCCAGGTGATGGAAATGATTCTGAAGAATCTGGAAGTGGATTCTTTGCGAGCAGTGAGATCAGTCTGTAAATTATGGAACGAGACGTGGATTCGAATCATTTC
>JAQGBQ010001097.1:0-13530 GCA_034698485.1 Vertagopus arboreus
GAACTCATAAACCTCGAACAGACGGTTACAAACGGTTGGTTTCACCCCTTCGCTACGTGCGTTTGTAACGGTTTATTCTCCACGCGATTCTATCTGCAATTTTATTTCCATTTTCGATGAATATTGTACTGAGAGTTAACGGTAGAAAGTAAATAACGAACAATATTTTTAAGAAGTTCATTGTGTTGGGCTTGAATTTGGTATCACAGAAAAGCTTCTTACACGTATGTACAACAATGATTGAAACTTGATATGGAGAAATATTGGGTTAAAACTTCTCTCTGATGTCAGAACATAAAGTTGCGGAAATATTTCATATCTATCATGAGTCGGCTTTCAAGAACTCATTCGTGTTGATTTCCTCATACTCTAGCTGATTAGATTGTATCAGTATTTTATTGAATTCCGGGTTATCTCTGCTTTAGCATAGGCTTATTTGTATCCACTAGATTGCCACGTAAGCAATGAATACATTAACCCTAAGAGCAGTGTTTAAAGTTGTAACCACTTTATTTGCTTTCAGTTTGATTATGTCAAACCATGTTTTCTACTACTACTGGTCTAGAGAAAAAATTCTTGGAATATGTTTATATTTCAGCTACTTTCTATCAAAGTTACCTTCATTCGGAATTACATCAATAATATGTATCTAAAGGGTCGGAAACACAAAAGTTTGATATTTTATTAGTACAACACATGAGCTTGATCAAAAACATAAATACTTTATACAGTTAATCTTATTGATTAATTTCACAAGTAGTAAATATTTAGCCAGTAAATTTAACTTTAAAGGGTGTGTAAAAAAGAACGGGTCCACCTACCCTCACTACACAAACCATAACATAACTTTTGACAAACTGCGAATTTTCTTTTGAAAATTTTAGCAGAAGTGAACCAACACCAAAACTTAATTATGAGCGCCTTGGAATTTAAATAAAATTTGTGAGAAAAATAGAATTTAATGCTGAATGGATTGAAACTTAATTCAAAGTAGGCAGAACAAAATTCAATTCTGAAACAAACAAGCTGCCGATTATGATAAAAATTATTCTAGACTACTGACAAAAGGTTTGTCTTACCGTTTTAGAAGAAAAAAACATTAAATTCATTAAAAAACTGAATTTTTTAAACGTTGATATGCAAAAGTGCAGAAACACTGAAAGTGCGTTTTAATATAATATGCTATCAAACCGCTCAAAAATATTTGAAGTCCACAAATTTAAACTAATTTGGTTAATAACTTTCTATAACAGGCTCAAATTATGTTGCAGTTTAGATAAATTTTGCAAAAACTGGCTCTTTTTGAGGGAAAATGGAGGGTCAAGTAATTGCCTGCCATATTGTTTGGACTAACGAGTGGCAAATTAAATTACATCTTAAATTGAACTGACAAAACGAAATATGCAAAACTGCAAAAAAATTGGAAAAAGCTTCAAGGGTTGTCCCAAAATTGAGGGTTGAAGTTATGGTAGCGTTGCTTTTTTGGACCATCACGCCATTATTCCGGTTTTTCAAAAGATCGTATCTAAATCGTGATGTCATCAAAGTTAAGCCTATATGTTGGTCCATCCATGCTAAAAAATTGAAAATAAGAATCACACTGTATCAAAAGTTCCACTGGTTTGTGTGCGACGGTAGGTGGACCCGTTCTTTTTTACACACCCTTATACAATGTTTGTATATTTATATACAATTTAATATGATAGCTGTATCTTGTGTATATTAGAGCATTAGTTAAATCTATTTTTTGTTCGTAGTTTTGTTTCAATTGATACAAATGTGTCCAAAACGTTGCAATCGATTCTGCGAACTTAATAGACAAATTTAAGTAGGAGACCATGCACATAGTAATTTATGGCAGCGTATTCATATAATAAGTTTTTTCTCTGTTTACGCGACACCTAAGAAACCTTTGAGCATGATATCTTCAAGGTTTAGGGCATTTTGTTTCGGAAGCTCAAAACATCAGCAGAAGTAAAAACTTCATTGATTGTCACGACGTGCCGAGCAAAGAGGAGGGCAAGTTTATAAATTATTTATCTTTCAATTTGGTTTAAGTATAGGAGAAAAGAGTGTTTAAAATTTGTAGCCCTGATAAAGAATACGGAATGATATAACCCGTCCGATCCAACTATTCCTACTCAAGGGTCTTTTCTTAGGTTAAAATGTCAATATTTGAAAAATGTTGGCAAACAAAGGGTTTTTACTCTTTGAAGAACTAGAAAGAACTATTGATTTAATTTTGTGTTTGATCGTTTAAAGATCAGAAATGAATATGTTTAACAATTTCATTATACGACTCTTAAAGATCCGCTACGGCGGATTCAGATATGAAATCTCTTTTGTATTTCAGGCAGTGTAACATAAAGCAAGCAGAAAGAAGAGCAATTTTTTTTTACTACTACCAAACACTGAAATGTTGCTTGAATTTTTAAACATCTCTTTGAGGTTTCATGTCAAATTCTTAAAGGCAAGCTGCTAATGCTTCTGGTGAGGAATAAATAATAAATTATTTCTTCCTAGCCAAAAGAAATGTCCTTGATGAAAAACGTCCAGTACAGCTTTGCATAGTCCGAGCCAGAATCTTTTAAAGATTTGTTAAACTAACTTGCATAGTAACGATTTGATTTTTTTTTACAAATCTAACTTCTTGCTATTATTTAGGCAACTTAACTATTAATCATACAAAATATTGACTTTCAAGCTGAACTATTAAAAAAAACCGTAGGGGTACCCCTATATGGTCACTTTGAGTAACATTTATCTATAAAGTAATTTTGTTTTCAATACTAAGCACTATAAATAAACATAATACAAAATTTCAGCTCTCTTGACCACCTTTGCAAAAACCCGTGAGTCACTCTGGACAAGAATTTTGCAAATGTATCTTTGTATCCAATATTGAGGGTCCATAAACATAAACCCCCACTATGCAAAATTTCAGTGTCCTACCGAATTGTTTCGAAAACCCAAAGGGGCGGCCGTATAGTGTCACCCCTTATACTACAACATATTTTCACAAATCTATTTTTTTTCATATTTAGGGATCATAAGCTACCCGTATGCAAAATTTCAAGTTTGTATGTCATTCTTAAAAAGGTTTTCAAAATTCAGTTATAATTACATACGAATAGACCAACATGCCCCCACGGGTCAACCCCTTAACCGATTTTACCCATCTTCGTACTTAGCCTTTGCATTGACCCAATAAACATGTGTACCAAATTTCAAGTCGATTGGACAAGTCTGAAAAGAGTTATCGTGCCGACACGCAGACAGACAGACTGACAGACAGACATGATGGGTACATAGGCCCTGGCTCGGGCTAAAAACTGGCCACCATAGAATATTGATTTTTAAGCAACATTTTATATCACCCATGTTCTTGTTTTTTCAAAGACCTGGACTTTTGTATTTTTTAAACGGCCATAAACTTATTTTCCTTTCATGTTTGTATGTATGTAACCAAGCAACATGTATAAAGAACTAGTCCAAAATATTGAGTCAATGTAAAAATAATGCTTATTTCAAAGTTATTTAATCAGGTTTTATCAGAATTATAAAAAAAATACAACCCCAAGTTACTCCCAATAAATGGATGTATAATATATCTAAAGTTAATTAAGCCCTAAGACCTTAACTGTACGGTATTGACATCTGCGGTGTATATTAGATTTTTTTAATATCCCTATTCTTATCGTTAGTTAAAGTTTACAGTGACATAATTTAGACTCAAATGACCCTGATTAATTGGACAAAATTGTATTTGAAGGCTTTTTGAGCTAAGTCAAGTCATTAAAATAATATTAATTAATTAATGGTGGTTGCCGAAATCCACATTAACTAATTAATATTAATTTAATTGATATTAATTCTGGTGAATGAATTTTGACGATGAGAAATGTGTAGGTTTAAAGCTTTTTAATTTGAATCAATAACGATTCTATGCTCATTGAATTCAGTTGAATGTACATAGTTCTTTTTTATTTTGAAGCGCACATGGTTACTAAGTTCATCAACATTGACTTTACATACCGAGCTGCATGATCAACATTCCTAAGGTTCTTCTTCATAAGCAATAAACCGTTGCAGCGCTGCGCAAAGGGGTGAAACCTACCGTTTGTATAGGAGTTAGTATTTTCCTATTCACCTGATGTCAGACCCGACTTTCGAATTTCGGCAAGTGGGTCATTTTACAAGTTCAGGGACATAAAAAGGTGTCAAAAATCATAATTTAAATTTTTTGAAGAATTCTGGTGGGCGTGGCCGGCGGTTTCAAAAGTTAAAACATGTTCCGGCTTAAACAAGATTGTGACTCAAGAATTAAAGTTTTTCAAATTCTGATTGCTGGCCATTAAACTCCAATGAATTACCCCGAGGGGTTTTTAAATTAAGGTGTCTAGATCATAAGGTCATTAAGCAAAAAAATCTTAAAGTTGCATCAAATTTCACGCTGCACCTGTTACGGCTTAAACAAGATTCTGACTAACCCATGAAAGTTTTTCAAAATCTGATTGTTGCCCATTAATGGTTATGTAATTACCCCGAGGGATTTTTCAAATTAGCACTCTAGGTCAAAAGATCATGGAGAAAAAAAATATTGTCTAAGTGTAAGAAGACCAAAGTTCAGGATTTTTTTTCTCCATAACCTAGAGCGCTAATTTGAAAAACCCCTCGGGGTAATTACATAATCTTTAATGGGCAACAGTCAGATTTTGAAAAACTTTCATAAGTTGGTCAGAATTTTGTTTACGCTTCGTTTACGCTCAGAGTTTTGTTTATTTTGTTAACAGGTGCAGCGTGAAATTTGATTTGAAATTTAAATTTAAAAACCCCTCGGGGTAATTTATTGAAGTTTAATGTCCAGCAATCGGAATTTGAAAAACTATTATGGTTGCGTCACAATCTTGTTTAAGCCGGGACATGTTTTGACTTTTAAAACCGCCGGCCACGCCCACCAGAAGTTTTTAAAAATTGAAATTATGATTTTTGACACCTTTTTATGTCCCTAAACTTGTCAAATAACCCACTTGCCGAAATTCGAAGTCGGGTCTGACATCAGATGAATAGGACAATACTAACTCATAGGTCTGTTCGCAGAATTCAGAACAGAATCCCGGAAAAATGATTCCTTGCAGCACTAGAGCACAAACAGACGGACAGAGAGACAGAGAATTTCCATAAAGTGGTTTCAGCCCCGTAATAAAATAAAAACTTAGACATTAGATTGATAGTTTAATAACTTTAGCTAAAGTGATGATTCGATGATAATAAACTAATTACAAATGAGCATAATTAACGAATGGGAAATGATTGGTAGGAACAGAGAGGGGTTCGTCAGAAATGATGCATTGGAGTCGTCAACATGTTATGTTTAGCACATAAACTCCATTTTTTATTTCAAAGCGCATCATAATATCACATGTCGCTTTACCAATTACATATCATTTGTCACTGCAAAAAGCAAGTAATCGAATTTGCGAGATAAAAGTTTAATTTCATGTAAGATGTATTTATCTTTATTAAAAAATTATACACGACGGTGTACATACATGTTACTTTGTAATGTAACCTGAAGTACAACAGATAAATGTAAATTGCAAAAAATATTAATCAAATCTCAACCTAAATTATAGTAGACACAATGTCCTTCCCCTTGAAAACTTAGAATTGAATCCATCTTTTAAATTTGAATCACGACTTTACCATTTTGAATGTTCTAACTTTAATAAATCTAATTTTAGACTTGTTTCTTAATTTGCCCGTGAATTGGATTACACACCAACAGGATACAAGTTTAACATATTTCCAAAATTTAGATTGTACTATTTTTGATTTAAAAATGAGCATTTTACTTCTACAACTGTTCTTCAAAAACTTTAAAACATCTAAATTTTCAAGCCAAAGTCTATGCACAAACTTACACTCTGTGCAAATGCCGATACAACTTACAGCTATTCCAATGACATAAATATAAAAGGTAGTTTGAATGTTTCCAACAATTATTAATGCTTTAACCGGTTCAAGTGTTATGTTAGCTGTTTTGTTAAGTGTGTATTTTAATCTATGTCGGTATTTTTGATAATAAAAATATTCTTCGAATTTCTGATAAATTCCTGCCTGAATAATCCTCTTTAAATCGGTTGGGATCAGATTCCTCTGGTTCCGAAAGGACCAGCCAACCGGAGTAAATAAAATTGGCTCTTTTCCAACAAAAAAGTTATTCCAATGATAATGTTGGAAAAGAAGTTCAAATTCTCGCTCTAAATCTTTTACTTCTGCGACATACACAGTCTTGCCACACTTAACGATTTCCTCTTCAATAGCTGCATCCACTTTTAAATAAGGTTTTTCTCTTCTTCCTCTAGGAGGATCTTGATTGCGTCGTGGCAGAATTAAATTAGCATATAAAATATCGGTGTCCGAAATGTATTTATTTTGTGATGAAATATACTGAGGCATCTCTTCGTCCATCTTTTCGTAATTTTTGTCGTCTTCATAGGCGTAGGAAAAATTTGAAAGGACTGATTCTAGACTTGTTTGCAACGCATGACTTATCAGAAAGTGAAAATCCCGATCGTAACTTACAATTTCAACGTTATTATACATAGTGATATCGTAAATATTATCGTACAATGGATTGGTGAATATTTGAAAATCCACATTCTCGTCGAAGACATTACTGCTTTCAATAGTAACTTCGAGTTTCATTATATCTCCCTTACCTGTCAGGCTATAACCTACACTTCTAAATTTCGATAAGTTGTTAAAATATTCTACGCTCTTTGGGAGTAAAGGAGAAGTAATTCCAGTAACAGCCAGCCCTTTGTAGGCATTTGTTAGCACCACGGAACCCAGAAGCCAGAGACCGTAGATGATTCTAAAGAATATCACACATTCTATAAAATTTGGAATGAAATATGATTGTTCCACTGCGGAGGCCATCATAAGGAAATAGGTGGAAAAATTATGTGTTTTTACTTTGTAAAATACATTGTAACAGTGAAACAAGATGGCAAGAACAATCATGCAGATGACAATAGCAATCCATAATTCAGGTTGATAAGGTTGCGTGTAAAATTCCCAGCTCAAAGCGGTCACAGAGTAACAGGTCAAAAAATTATAGGAGGTAACATCTGTTACAACAAAACTACTAGCAATTCCATAGAAGTTGTTGATGTGTTTGTTCTGGTTAGCTAATGTTTCATCGCGATTGACTGATGGCCATCTATGATAGACATATGGCAGTATTTTTTCTTCTTCTAAGTTTTCAGGTAACCTCCAATTTGAAATATTGCGCCACGAAATTATCAAACCAAATAATAATCTTCTGTGATCAATGTTTTTACGTTGACTGTATTTGAATAGTAGTGGATTAAAATTTGAAAGAGTGGTTAGTTTATTCAGCAACAAATCCATTTCTGATCTTAAGCTACTAAATACATCTTCGAAATAAAAACGGGGTATTAATTTATCAGAGAATTTTGAAAATTCATACGTGTTCATTATCGTTGTCAGATCAATTGGAATCAGTTTAAAAGGATCACAAGTATAACTAAGATAATACGATGATTCTGTAACGCTTAACGAATTTGTTCCATTTTCTTCTACTAGATGGAGTGAGTAACTCGCAGCAGTTAGTTCTCTATTATTGATTTCAGTAGAAATTCCCGGCAAACTTGATTCTCGAAGCAAATGATAGAAGAACATTTGCAAAGGGTTTATTATGTTAGCCTTTGACACGGGTTTTCTAAGCCTGTTTAAAAGCTAGAAGGCTGAAATTTTGGAATATACATGGTTTTGGCAAGTTTACAAAACGCTGCGATTGCCACAATGTCACAACATGTATATCTCGAGATATAAGCCAAAACGTTGCTTCTCAACTAGTTTTTCGGTCGTAACAACTGTTCATTGAAAACTGATGATTTCAGAGAATGAAATTATTTTTCTACAGGTCAATATGCGTCGTTTAACACCAACATTACCACAATCTGTTCATAGTAAGCTGAGTAAACAATTGTCCAAGATGGCAATATGGATGTAGATGAGTGTGTAGGATATTACAATTTAAAATTAAATTACCAGAAAAATTTAGTTGTTGTAGACAACTAATTAACTAAATGGCTTTAAAATAAACTTATGCTGAGTCAAAAAAATTAAAATCTTTATAAATCTTCCAAAATCCAATAGTAAAGTAAATGTTAACTAATACACAGGCTTCGCCAAATAAGCAATAAGCATGGTTTTTTCCTTGCTTGGTAAGCAATTGCATGCTAAGGTTGCTTGCACCATGCTAAGTTTGCTTGTTTTGCTTATTTTGCTTGGATGGGGAAATCTGATACAAGTACTTGCACCCTTGAATCTGAAACATGGTCAATAGTTTTTTTCTAATTTTAAGAAACTGAAAGTATTACTGGAGCTGCAAGTGGATGGGAATTCCATTTTGGTTCTTGTTGAAGCAGTTTCAATTTTATATTAAACTTCATCAAACTATTCTTTCTAGTTAATATCATAAACATTAGTAATCACTGCGCCCCATTTTATCAATATTTTTTGGCGCCAAACAAACAAAGCATCCAAGCAAAAAGCACAAAATCTGGATGCTTGCTTTTTTTGTTTATTTAGCAATAAAAGCATGCTTGATGCTTAGGTGCTTTTTTGCTTGGGAGAACCCTGCTAATACACTACAGATTTTTAGGCTCAGTTTTAGAAACGTGATAATTAAGTTAGACATCTCCACGTACTCATTGCCAAAAATACTCGCACAGTTAAAATTACTGAGCGCAGTGATACAAAGTTAGAATTTATAACTTTTTATTTTAGTCTTTTCATTGCACTTCCCATCACCTAAGTTATCCGGGTTTTTCGGACTGCATTTTAAAGTGAATATTTTTATTAGATTTGTTTAAAAAATAAGTTGCGACACTTGTACCTCTTCCTTCAAAAGAATTATTTTGACTACGGATAAGCAGGATTGGAGGTTCGACAGAGTATTATCACCATGCAAGATCACTAACAAAGCATTTGATTTGATAGTTTCAAGGCTTTTTGGCGGTTAGCTTTTAGAAGCTTGAAACACTGACAGAATTAAAAACTTCATGGTTTGTCCGGAATACGAGTAGAAGAGGAGCGCAAGTTCATAAATTTTTTATAGTGTAATCTGGCTCAAGTATTTAAAAGCGATAAAAATTGTTTAAGATTTGTAGACCTATTACAGAATACTAACTGATATGACCCGTCCAAATCGGGATTTTTTACGTTAAAAGTTTTTTTTTTACTCTTGGAAGTACTAAAAACAGTCATGCATTTGACTTTGTGTTTGATCTTTCAAAGATCAGCAACGAATATTTTTTTAAAATTGAATATGTCTCTTCAAGGCCCGCTAAGACAGTTAATAGAATATATATTTAGGTATGAAATCTCATTGGTACTTTAGACAGGGTAATCAAGCAAGCAGAGAGAAGAGCAAAGTTGTTTTTTTACTACCAGAGTAATAGTGAATTTTTTCTTGGATACCTAAACAGTTTTTACTTGGTGTCATGTCGATGTCAAACTGCTATTGCTTTGTGCAGAATAAATAATAAATTAGACTTTTCAGGCCAACAAAAATGTATCCTTGTCAATGCAAATCGTCCATTGACCATCACATAACCAAATATATGTAATATTGATTTTCAAGCAACATTTTATATCAACCTTGGACTGGTTTTCAAGACGTCAACTTTTGTGTTTTCCAACGGCGATGGACTTATTTTTCTCTTCTGTTTACATATATGTAACCAAGCAACATTATGTATGAAGAACTTCTCAAAAATGTTTGGGTCAGTAAAAGATATACATATATTCATTTTAAGTCCTTACAGCAATTTCTACAAAAAAGATGGTTACTATAAATAAATAGCTGTAAAATAATGCGTGTAACATTGTTGATCAGCCTTAAATATATATTTAACTAATGCTTATTTTTTGCCTTTATGATTTAATTTGTTTTAAGTTTGATAATATCAAACCATGCTTTCCACTACTATTAGATTTATACTTATTACAGTTATTACATTTTACAGTTAATGTTATTGATTAATTTCACAATAAATACATACACGATTTAAATTTTTAGCCAGTAAATTTAATTGAATATGTGAAGACAATTTAATAGAATAGCTGTATTCCGTTTATTAGAGCATTAGATAAATCCAGCTTTTGTTCATAGTTTTGCTTCCAATTGACACAAATGTGTCGAAAAAGTTCAATTGTGGTAACTTAATAGCCAAATTTAAGTAGCAGACTACAAGGCAACTTATAAGGCAGCGTATATGAGTCGTTTCAAGTAATATCAGCCCTCTTTGCTTTTTAACCTACTCTAGTAATAATAATAATTGAGATTTATTCATCCAAAATTGTCCAATACAAATTTTTGCATACAATAAGATCACTCCCCAACAAGTAGGAAATATGTGATCCATTCAACCAGAAAGTCACATCACCATCAAATCACATTTTGTTTATAGTTAAATACACACACATCTTGTCACTTGTTTAAATACAAATTAATTATAAAACCCAATAGGTTACAGCAGGTTAGCATTACTTTAAATACAGTTTTAATTCATCTTTGAACTTAGTAGGTTAAAAAGCGAAGACGGCTGGTATTACTCGAAACGACACATACAATAAGTGAAAGAATTATGACCAAGCATAGTTAAGGCGGAATTTTGAAAAAAATGGCCTTTGAACCCCTTTTTCCCTTATTATTCCTTTAGACTATTGGTTTTTTCTCTGTTTACGTTATAACTTTGAAATCTTCCAGCAAGATATCTTCAAGGTTTGGGGCGTTTTGCTTTCTGAAGCTTAAAACATCAACAGAATAAACAACTTCATGGATTGTCACGAAGTGCCGAAAAGAAAGGAGGGCAAATTTCTAAATTATTTATCTTTCAATTTGGCTCAAGAATAGAAGAAAAAAGTGTTTAAAATATGTAGTACTTCTAAACAATACTGAATGATATTTGTCCCGACCAAATCGAACTCTTCCCACTTAAGTGACATTTTTAGGCTAAAAAATATTTGATAAAGGTTTTTAAACAAAGATTCTTACTTCTGGAAAAACTAGAAACAACCTTGAGTTGTAAAGATCAGAAATTAATATTTTTAACAATTTTATTATACGAACCTTGAAGGTCCGCTAAGGCGGACTCAGTCAGATATTAAATCTCATTTCAGGCAAAGTAACATAAAGCAAGCAGAAAAAAGAGCAAATGTAATTTTTTGCTACTACCAAACAGTAAAATGTTGCTTGAAATTTAAAAAACATCTTATGGTGTCATGTAAAATTCTTAAAGTAAAACTGTTAATGCTTCTGGTGAAGAATAAATAATATATTAGTTCTTGCTAGCCAACCGAAATGTCCTTGATAAAAAAACTAGCAACCATAGAATATTGATTTTCAAACCACAATATGTATCACCCAGGTTCTTGTTTATTAGAAGACGTGGAATTTTGTATTGTTCAAACGGCCATGGACTTATTTTCCTTTCATGTTTGTATGTATGTAACCAAGCAACATTACGTATGAAGAACTTGAGTCCAAAATATTTCAGTCACTGTAAAAATAATGCTTATTTCGCCAGTTTCTGTCAGAACTGTCCCAAAATCAAAAACTAACTTACTCGCAATAAATGAATGTAAAATAATTGTCTCATTTTTTTGCATCAGTGCATGATTTCCTTTCAGTTTGATTATAGCGAACCATCCTTTCTACTATTACTGGAGTGGAGATTTTTTAAAATACTTTCGACCACCAAAGTTCAGGAATAACATATCAGTAAATAGTTTTAAAAGTTAATTTATTAATTGTTTTTAACAAATGAAGAAATAGTAAATACCAGTGTGGTGAACATAGTAACCATTAAAATATATTTAGCTAGACTAGGGTGAGCCCATTTATGCAAAAAAAATGTATATTTTCCACGAGACGTGTTTACGTTTTGTCCCTTTAAAATTTAATATTTTTGTTCGTAACCTAGGTGATTTTTAAAAAATATTAAATTTTAAAGGGACAAAACGTAAACAAGTCTCGTGGGAAATATACATTTTTTTTGGCATAAATGGGCTCACCCTAGTCTAGCTAAATATATTTTAATGGCTACTATGTTCACCACACTGGTAAATACCATATTTAAATATTTTTCACTTCTTTAAATTTATATTTAAATACATTATTTTATGTAACCTAAGATTCATAGCGTTATGAACGCGAAATACAATTCAATATTACCTTGAAGTTTTATAATATTATATATCTCGACAAAACGATAATCAGATACGGACAACAAATGTACAATCCAGTCATAAAATTATTTTTTATCTTATTTGTCTACAATAGAATAAATTAGATAAGTATACTTTAAAATTATTTTTAATTGACTTGTATTTTAAAACGTCGAATGTTTTTTCTTCTATGACGTCTTAAACTAACACTTCGTCTTCTAGCACCCTTTTTTGATTGAGAGAAATATTTAGCAGCCATAGACCGAAAATCAAAATTAGTTATACATCGAATTTTTTTTTCTTGGTTGCAGCTATACATTTCTGAACTTTATATTTAAAGTTTTTCCAACAATATCGCAAAAAAATTAAATTCTCAAGACATAGCAGACGCACTTGCTTACACTCTGCTGCCAAAAACCATATGCAACTTACAACTACACCTATAGAATAAATATAAAATACAGTTTGAATATTCCCACCCATTGTTAATGTTTTAAACCGTTGATTTGTAATGTTTCCTGTGACCTGTAATGTATAGTTCAATCTCATGTGGTATTTGTCACGATTGAAGAATTCTTCTAGTTTGTAATAAATTCCTGACTGTATAAGAACTTTTAGATCAGCTGGGATTAGAGGTGCGTTGTGTTTAAATACCCAACCAACGAACGTACTTAGAATTGGTTCTTTTCCCTTAAAAAAAGTATGCCAATGATAATGGCGTAAAAGATAGTTAAACTCTTCTAATTCTTTTGTTTCAGAAACAAATACCGCTTTGTTACACTGAACAATTTCTTCTTCAATAGCTTCATCTTGTCTTAAATATGGAGGCTTAATCATTCTTCGGGGCAAATGAATATAGTTTAAAGGGAGTAATAAATTTGCATATAAGAAATTAGAGTCAGAAATTTTGATACCCGCGGATTCGATAAAATGTTGATGGTCAATCCAAGGCATTCTTTGATCCAAATAACGATGGCTTATATCTTTAGAAAATGATTTCAAATCAATTGATAAACGGTTATAAAACGGAATTAATGGTACTATGTCAGTGCTATTAAACATTACACGAAAACTTTCATCATCAAAAACATTTGATTTGGTAAATATTTTGAAATCCGAATTCTCGTCCCACATACTATTATCATCAAATAATTTTAATTTAAAAGCACTTACTACGGTGTATGTAAAAGGCCCGAATCGGATTTGGTCATATTTTGGGTTATGTATTAACTAATGACTGCATGCATCTAGAGATCTGAAAAT
>JAQGBQ010001098.1:0-13523 GCA_034698485.1 Vertagopus arboreus
TTTTCCCAATTTTGGAAAAGTATTTTGTATTTTGTATTTTGAGGTTTAGCTGAAAGTATTTTGTATTTTGTATTTTGAGGTTTGCCAATTTGGAAAAAGTATTTTGTATTTTGTATTTTGAAGTCCATGTATTTTGGCCAGCCCTGATGCAATTTTGGAACACAAAACAGAAAATTAAGGTATGTAAATATATGTTTTGATAACAACTATAACAAGCTTGTTTTTTGCTTTGTATTTTGCTTTTTAATTCCGTAATAATTGTTTTTTTTTGGTTTCGATAATCTAGTCATTGCATCAAACAAATACATACAAATCTGGAAATCTTGTTTTCAATTTCTGACAATAATATTTTCTTCGATTTTTTGTGGATTAGAAAGAAAAACAAAAACATGAAAAAGTTTGATGTCAAAAATATTTGCTTCACTTTTATGTCAATTTTAAGTTTGAAAAACCAAACATACAAACAAAAAAATAAAATAATAACTTTCTGTTTTGCTCTAGCTGTTTGTTAGTTTTAGAAATTCACTGAAAGCAGTACAACGCCGAATTTCAACGTCCACCTATTGCCAAACATAGTGATTATTGTGTTATAAAATATCATAAAATGCATTTCTGCTACAAAATTCTGAGCTTGTTGGTTATTTTTGGAATCCCAGTGGCCATCGATGATTTCCAGAGTGTCCAAAATCTAAATAAGTACACGGATGTTTTTAATGGGTGTTTTATGCACTTTATAAACTACAGAGGGATAGACATTGAACCAACAATCCAACCTGTGGTATTATCCAAATTTAAATCTGCAAGCCCGATCAGTAAAGCTGAGGTTAAAGTTGAGTTCTTAAAACGCGTTGGATTTTATCGGAACTCTAAATTTCAAACCCCAGTTTCTCTTTTAAATAATTTTAATTGCGAAGTTCACATTTATTTTTTTCCTAAAATAATAAGCACTACTGGCCACTAAGTCACGCAGTACCTGCTTCCCTAAAGAGTATGAGACATGATGTAAGGACATTTACAAGAGATTCTTATCAAATTCTGATATCTGAAGTTGAAGAGGTTAAAATACAATGGAATTTAGCAATGACCAGACGGCTTGAAAAAGAACCTCACCTCAAAGTACTTACATTTGATCTAACGAAACCAGATTCAGCTCAAACTAACCAAAGGTCAATTACAAAAGCTTATATTGGTTGTCACTTTTGTGATAAATTTGTCCGAAAGTTTTACGCCCCTCCGAAAAAATTCCTCGTTCTCAATCGATCTGAGTTGAATGCCGTTTTTAGCGGTTTAAATCCTCCAAGTTACGACAACGAATGGATTTCATGGGACGTGCGTGCAAAAAGCTGGCTTCAAGGGCTCCATTCTGGAATTCCGATTGGGTTCAGAAATTTCCGATACCTTTATGATCGCTATAAACTGTCTGTGGAACCGATTATTTTTTCTCTTGTCGTTTCAAACTTAACTTTTACTCTTAAAGACAGGGTAATTAATTGTGTGAAACATCCGCTTTACAATGGAACAAACAAAGATCATTTAATGATTCAAGGACTTTGTGACGCATACATGCTGCCGCCCAAAATTCAATTCCGATCATTAACTCACGTTCAATATGTTATGGAAGAAAGCTATTTCAATTTCTTGGCTTGTGGAGACATTGATGTTTCCGGTGTGTCGTTTTGGGGTTTGATTTCTGCATTTGACTGGATCACGTGGTTATTCATTATAATTTTGTATTTGGCGCTAGGGATATATTTGGCAAAAAATACAAATTTTGATGCGCTGATTCTTTTACCGCTGAGAATCCTTTTAGACCAAGGAGACATACTGACCACGAAGCCAAGCTATCGTCAGCGATTCATTTGTGTACTAGCATGTTTCACAAGCATTATAATAAGCAACTGTTACAGAGGAGAAAACATCAGTAGCTTAACTGCCCCCCGTCAACTATTGCCACTGGAGACTTTTAGTCAAATAATTAGCGAAGTTTATAACTACAAAGTCTGGGGGACTAGAGAAGAAATACTACGAGATGCAAGACATATTGCTGCGACTTTTACTGACCCCAGGCGGTATCAAATGTACCTTATGAAAAACGAAACTGATTTCCATACTCCATTCAAATTTTATGGAAAACTGGAAAAAAATTACAAGTTCATTAATGAATCCCTTAGACCAAGAATTGAACTTCATCCCGAGCAAAATGCAGAGTTTATGAAAGGAAATCTCTATCTGAACTTTTCATTCGTGGATGTGTTATTGAAATGTAATAATGTAGCTGCAGCTGGAAACAAAGAGGAGCTGGAAAACTTAAACATGCTGCTGCAAGGGGGTGGCGTGAATGACAAAATGATTGGTAGAATATCCTTGGGAAAAGAACGTCTTTTCAAATTCAATATAGGCTGGTATGCGACCTTTTGGAGAAACCCAAATATATTTAGACGAATTTGGGCACTTGACCAATCTGGAATTGTAAAGGAATGGCAGTTATTCGATAAGCTTCGTTTTGTAAGACGCAAGCAACTGGACAACAACAAGATTAATAATTCAACTGATAATATTAGCCAAGACGATTCAATTAACGGTCAAGGATTAAAAGGAAACATCTTGGTCGTCTTTCTTCTACTTTTAGGTGGGCTGGGTTTCAGCTTAATAGAATTTTTGACTGAAATCCTGTACATGCTTATAAATCGATATGTTCGTTTTAGAAAAAATATGGTAGTTAGGTTTTAGATCATAAATTTGAGTTGATTTAGCTATAGAAATAATTACCGTAAAATTTAGAACAACTCCCAAGTTAACTAGTTGTAGATATACAAGTCTTAGTTTATAATAAGTTTGTTTAAAAAATAACCATACACTGGAAAAAAACTGAATAATAGCTGTGAAAAATAATTGTATGTAGCCTATTTGGCATAAAATATAAACTTAAGAATATGAAAAATGTAACTAAAAAACTAAGCATTAACTTGAAGTGCCAGCTTCTGGCTCGCACCTAATTATTTACTTAGTAGTTGTACATAATTTTATAGGGGTGGGCAAAATACAAAATGCAAAATGGTATTTTGTCAATTTATCCGAAAGTATTTTGTCTATTGCAGTTTATGATAAAGTAATTTGCATTTTGAAGTCCATGTATTTTCTTCACTCCAGATGACGCACTCAACGATCTAAACATAATATTTTGTATACTCATTTGAATAGCTTACATTTTTGAATGCGGGGTATTTTGGTAAGAGGAATTAGTGTTTTACGGTAAGCTGAATTGATCATACCCCCTAAGGGGGAGACCAAAGGTCACGAAACTTTGAACGACACCGTAAAGATAAAATCAACGAAAACAATTTTGTTGCTCCACCACGTGGCTAGGGCAAAATCATCCCAAACCATTCCTCGTAATTAAACATTCATAGTAAATCACAATAAACATTTGACCCACTCCTCCTGAGTCTTCCTGAAGAAAAACCCTTGGGAAAGAGGACCTTGCACAGACAGAAGTCGTAGGTTTTTTCGAAGGTTTTTCTTCTGACTAAACAAGAGCCGTGAAAATTTGAATAGTCAGAGGCTAGATTCTTGCCCCTGAGTTTCCAGTGTGTGAGCAATTGGGAGGCTAGAATGTTTGCTTATAACTCGAAAAATGCCATAATAATTTACAAAAAAAAGTTCAATATTTGTTTAAACTTCTATTGATGAATGGTTAGAAACCGATCGATTGAAAGATCTCAAATAATCTTTTGATCTTTGCTAATCTATATATTTATTTTTTTATTTACATAGTCAACTGTCATTTTACAAGCTTTTTAAGCAAGTTCGAAAATATAATCGTCACCTTGTTTGTCAACAACATGGGTCAAATCTGTCTAATTGCGCCATTCCGACAAAGCTACATATAACATTCTATTTTAAATTACATCTTTTAACCCTATTTTGTCTTCTTTCTAAATTACGACTTATACTTCTGCATCTTCTACAGTTACATAAATTTCGTTTAAATATTGAAAAACAGGTATTACAGAAAGAGAAAATTAAGCATAAAATTCTGAAGAACTTATTTTGAAGTTGCTGTCTACACTCAAATGAAATCCACAATAGACTTAAAAGTATTCCAGCTACATAGATATAAAAAATAGATTGAATAGTTCCATCAAGTTTCAATGGAGCAATTCTTTCTTTGGTCAAGTTTGTTTGTTGAATTGTGTAATTTAATCTCTGTTTATATTTTGAATGGTCAACATATTCCTCAAGCTTGTGGTAAATACCGGACTGGATAATCATTTTAAAATCAAATGGAATTTTAAAACCAGCTTTTTCAAACGTCCAAAAAGCCGACCCTTTCAATATTGGATTTTTTCCTTCAAACCAATTAAGCATGTGGTAATGCAAAGACAAATATTTGAGTTCTTGAGTTATTTTACGTGTTTTGTCAACATAAACAGTTCGGCCACATTTTACAATTTCCTCTTCCATTGCTGCATACTGGTTTAAAAAAGGCTCAAATAAAACTCCTCTAGCGATCTTTAGATGTAGCGGTTCCAAATAGAGATTTGCATAAAGTTTGGTTGGCTCTGACATATTCTGGTTATACCAAGAAATGATTGCATTTTTATTTTTCTCTAGCCTTGGCAAATCTAGTGCGCTTCTTAAACCGTTATCCACTTGCGTTATTTGATCTTCAATGTCTCGCAAAGGTTTTATAACCGCTTCTAATTCTACTGACAAACTGTTTACAAATTTAAAATTGTTTAATACATCTGGATAATTGTAACGATAATACTTTCAAAACCTTTTTGAATGGTAAATATCCCAAAGTCAACATTGTCATCTAAAGTGGTGGAATTGTAATGTTCAATTGTGAAATCAAAGTTCCTATATTCATCAGGTTGATTGAGAACTACGTTTCTTAATTTTGTTAAATTCTCAAAATGAGTGATACTGTCCGGGGTCAAAGGAGAAGTGATTCCCGTGATAGCCAATCCTTTGTAAGCATTTGTAAGAATAACACTAAAGAGAAGTAGCCAGAGGCCGTAAATAATTCTAAAAAACGTTTTCTTTTCAAGTTTATCAGGAATGGCAAAAGATTGTTCTATTGTAGATGCAAACATCAGTAGATAAGTTGAGAAATTGTGGGTTTTAAATTTATTTAATTTTATATACAGATGAAAGATAGGAGCTAATGAGATTAGCGAAGCCAGGATTACAAACCACAACTCTTTCTGAAATGGCTGAACATAAAATTCCCATTTGAGACTATTTACAGAATAACAAGTGAGAAAGTTATAACTCGTATCCTCTACAACAATAATATTTAGGTCCGATTGGCTTGATTCAGATTTATAGTAAAACATAGGATAAAATTCAAATGGAAGCGCAGCTTGCGTATACCCGAAAATTGTTGCATTATTCTTTGAAAGAACAAGAGAAAAGATTAAGAGGTAGTGATCCTCTGTACTAGCATATTCGAAAGTAAAAGGATTTATTGTTTTTTTGTTTTGCAACTTCATAAAAAATTGATCTTTCGTTGAAGAATGAAAAGCATTGTGCTGGTAAAAATGTTTCGGAACAACTGTGGCAGCGAATCTAAAAAACAGCTTGGTGTTTAATAATGTGATAGAGTCTAAACGTAAAAGCCGGAAGGGATTGCAATAAAGGCAGAAATAGTAATTTGAATCAGTAATCTTACTATTTTGATTAATAAATTGTAAAGAATAACTATAATGGATGAGATTGATATTTGTTAATATCTGGCGAGTATTTGCCCAGTTAGAATAGAGTAGAAAATGATAAAAGAATACAGTGGAAGGACCCATTGTTTGATAATCGTTATAATCAGAATTACTGCGAAGCAAAAACTGCTTGAATTCTGAAATCACATACTCAACACTGTATTTTTCTATTTCTATTAGTTGCCATGTTTTAAGATCTAAATATTTGGAGGGTACAAATTCTGTTTTAAAGTAAATGACATTACAAATTGAGTTGATTCCTTTGACTTTGAACATGTTAATTGGTGATGTACTTGGCGATGATAAAACTGGTGCTACAGGCCAGATGTCATCGGGATCACTTCGGTTAACAACAGGAGGTTCTGGGTTGGAGAGTTTAAATTGTCGAATTGTAAGTGGATTTTTACTTATTTCAGTATTTAAGTTTAGTTCGTCGTATATCAGATTAATGTGACATCCCTCAAGATTGTTTATTAACCAAGCAATTCTATCTGAAATTTCGATTCCTTCGTCTTTACAGACTTCACTTAGAGTAAATTTCAGAAACGAAAACACAAAGAGTATTTTTAACAAATTCATAGCTTTGCTTTTAAAGTATGCATATAGCTAAGGTGCTTTGTCAAGTACTGCTTGGATTGAAATATGATACTTAAAAATATCCAACATATCTTTAATGTCAGAACTCAAGGCTTTGTATTCCTACGCTTTATATTTTCCCTATGTCTTTTGCGGCTAAAATACTCTGGCTCATTTAGTTCATCGTTGCTTTAGTTTAGTTGTGTTCGTGTCCATCAAAACGAAACCAATAAATACATTAAAATAAAAAGCATTTTTAAAGCTGAAGCTGTTTTGACATACAATATTCTTGATGAAATATTGGATAAAATATGTTAACAAATATAATACAATATAGAATTTGAATATATAGGCTTGATCATAAGCATCTACATACATCACAAATTGGCATGGCTTACTAAATCTGCATAAAGTATTTGCAATGATGCTTTAAATATTGGTTTCACGTTTGAAGCAAATTTGTTACGACAATAATTTTTAAAAAATTCAACAATTTTAAAACCAACCAAATAAGCCTTTATTTGGTAGGTAAAGTTGAAATACATTTTTTCGACAGTTAATTTAAAAAATTACTGACTGACATTATTCCGTACATGTAATTGTTCTATAATATTTTGGTTATTACGATTGCTGGTTTTTGTGCAAATTAGGTTTGTCTAACTTACAAGTATTTGCATATTGACAAAAAATCCAAGCAATTAGGAGAAGTTCGAATTATCGTATATAATATATAATCTACCAATATATAATATCCCAACCTCTAGGAATCTTCCCATGTTGGGGTTCTAAACCGAGATTAGCATAGAGTTTAAATGAATGAGAGTTTTCAATTATTGAAATCATTTCGCGCAGGTTTTTCTTCAGTTTTGCCAAATATAAAGCGTCCTTTTGATGATTGGCTACATACATTTCATTTTCAATTCCCCGCAACGGGTTCATACGCGCTTCCAGTTCTGATGATAAACTGTCTGTAAATTTTGATGGGTGCAAATAAACAAATGAAGGATTATTATATAAATAAATGCTCCGATATTGATCCAAATCTCTGTAGCGTAGGCTTAGTCCATTAAATATGTTAAACTCTATGCTGTCATCCAAAGTGATGGAATTGGAATCTTTAATCCTAAAATCATAACTAGGTTGATCTTCAGTGGAGTATGGACTGAGGTAGAAATCTACGTCTCTCAATTTTGTTAAATTTTCGAAATAAAAGACACTTTCTGGAGTCAAAGGAGAAGTGATTCCTGTAATCGCCAATCCTTTGTAAGCATTTGCAAGAACAACACTAAAAAGAAGTAGCCAGAGGCCGTAAATTATTCTGAAAAATGTTTTCCAATATTTGAGGAATGACAAAGGATTGTTCGATTGCAGATGCAAACATCATTAGATATGATGAAAAAGTGTGGGTTTTTAATTCATACAGCTTTGTGTAAAAATGAAATACAAGAGCTAAGGTTAATAGCGACACTACGGTGGTAATCCACAATTCTTTTTGAAATGGATTCACATAAAATTCCCATTTTAGGTTATTTACAGAATAACAAGTGAGAAAGTTATAACTCGTTTCTTCTACAACAATAATGTCCATATTCTGCTGATTTAGAAACAGTCCATTTAATTCTATTGTAGACTCAACCTGAATTTCCCATATCGATAGCTCAAAACTCCACTCATTATAAAGTGTTGCATTATTTTTTAAAAGTACAAGCGAAAGAATTAATAACTTGTGATCCAGTTCGTCATCATAATCGACTCTTAAAAGATTAATTGATTGCTTCTTCTGCAATTTAATGATCGTTGCATAGTTCGAATTTTTAAAGTCAATATACATTTGACAGTGTTTTAGAATAAATGCGGAAGTGAAACTAAAAAATGCTTCCGTATTCAACAGTATTTTTGACTCTATAGGTAATAGCGGGGAAAGATTGCAATAAACGGAATAAAAATAAGTTGGTTCTGTAACTTTGTTATTTTCGTTAATAAATAGCAAAGCAAAGTATTTAAGTGTTCTTTTGTATTGATTAATTAATTTAGGACGAGTGGTTGGTCAATTAGAACGGCGTAAAAAATAATAAAACAGCATATTAGAATGGGTAATTTGGATATAACCAAGAAGTTTATTGTAGATAGGAGTATACCCTAAAAACTGTTGTAATTCTGTCATCACATATTCAATACTGTAAATGTATTTTTCGATTGGCTGATGTGTCCAGCGGTCAATGCCGAAAAATTTTATGAATTCTTTTTTGAAGTAAATGACGTTACAAACTGAATTAATTCCTTTGATATTGCCCCCGGAAACCAGCTTCACTTTCATTGACAAGAGTAATTTGTCGAATTGTTAGCGGATTTTTACTAATCTCTGTACTCAAGTCCAGCTCGTCGATTATTAGATTAATGTGACATCCTTCAAGGTTGTTTATTAGCCAGGCGATTTTATCTGAAATCTCAATTCCGTCGTCGATTAAAACTTTGCTTAGAGTAAACCCCATAAATGAAAGAACTAATAGTGTTTTTAACAGGATCATGTTGTTGCTTTTAAATCAGGTGTAGCTGAGACGTTTCTTCAAAGTTTAGCTCTGATTGAAAATGTATACTGTGGACTTTTCGATTAGGACTAAAAATTTGATTCATCAGCTATACATTGTGTATGAGTTAGACGGCTTTTAGTAAGTCATTTGTATCCGGATACTCTAGCTGATTAGAATATGTCTGTAAGTAAGTCATCGTTGCTTGACTTCTGGTTTATTCGTCTCCTTTAAATCGAAAATAAATCAATGAAAGTCACACTAAAGAACAATATATATTCTAGACTACTGGATGGAATATTTTTATGCATAAAATAATTACAAATAAGTATTGGAATTAACTAGTTTAGTTATTTAATAGGATTAAATTCATTGCATCCGTTAATATAATGTATGTAATCATGTAATTCATTAATCATTGTAATCCACATAATAAATTAGTATGCTTTAGTGTAAATGCAGTTTCAGGCAGTGTTGGCAATTGAAATTCAAGTCAAAAATATTGAAATGTCATGTAATTTCATAGCCCTAAAATTGGCAAACATCATAGAGTGAATTTAAATATATTCTATCCATGAAAGGATTGAAAAACAAAAAATATATGCAAGATAGAATTCAATTTGGTGTTTAATTTTTAGTATATTTTTTTAAATATCGATCCCAATATTTTCCTATACTCATCTATTCTTTTGTACTAAAGCAGGAAAGCAAAAAGCATATCGTGTCTTGGTAAGGCTAAGTTACATGTCAGCTAAAAACTTGTTTGGAAATTGCATACATTTTAAAACTATATCAATTTAATTTCAAGACATGAAAGCATATGAATTATCTATATGTAGCAATATGGTAATGAAGAATTTCGTGTATTTACATAAAATTTGTTTGGTCTGTAAAATTTTGTAGATTGCATAAAACCACTCGGCTGATTTATTCGCAATATATTTTTACAATGTCTTGGAATCGAAGATTTGAATTGAAAATTATATCATTTATAGCATTTCACGTCTTTTTTAAATTACAATTTCTTGAATTTTAAAAACAAATTGGTTTTTTGAATTTGAAAAAACTAAACAAACTTTAAGAAGGATTGACTTGTTGTTTCAATTGGGAAAGGATATTACAAATTTGTTGAGGAGAGTTTGGAAAATTTAATTTCCTAATAATTACCATTTCTCCAAGTATAAAACAACCAAAATCGGCAAAACTCTAACAATGAGTTTGATATTGTTTAGTTTTTATGTTATTGACTCTCGAGCAATTAGGAATAATAAATCCCTCGTAACAATTTCTGCATTAAATTTTGTCATCTTACGGAAACAAATAAAAATTTTGACATATTATTTTGTAACTTAAAGACTTTTGACAATTAGTACTGAATGGCATAATTCAATAAAATAAATGTATCATACCGAAAATATTAGTTTTAAAAAAAGATAATGCATTGATTATATTGTAAACTTAAAATAAGAAATGATTAAATAATATTCAACTTCAGTCAAAAAAATTAAGAGAATGCATTATGCAAATATACAACATTCTAACATCTCCTCAGTTAAACAAAATCCTGTTTCTTAACTAAACAGGGAATCAAATCATCAACTTTGTATATGAATTGTTCCAAGACTGCTATTATTTTCAAGGACGAGGAATTCGATTTCGAGAGCGCTCGCGATTTAGTTGTCTTTGATCTCGAGCAGACAGCACCGTGTTTCTGACGGCTGGTATTATTGGTGGTGGTGGGGGCGATCTACATGTTGCAATTATTCGAGGAAGTCCTCGGGCAGTCTGCATTGTTTGAGGAAGTCGTCGAACTACTTGCATTAATCGAGCTCCTCTTGGTGCTTGTGACGGTGGCGGTGAGTGTATTCCTTGTTGGGGCGATCGACGAGTTTGCAGTATTTGAGTTAATCGACCTCTTACTGGTGATGGAAGTGTACCAGCTCTTCGAGAGGGTCGACTTTGACGAGCTACGAGTATAGAAGGTGGTGGTGGGGATCGCCTGGTTTCCCTGATTCGACGAGATCCTAGTCTTGCTGTCGGTTGTTCTACCACTGGCCCAGCGTTGTTAATTCTTGCAGCCGGTACTGCGTCTGCAAAAACAACAATCGGTGGATATGTAAAAAAAAAAAAAAAAAAAAATTAACACCACAGATAAAAATATAATATTAAGACATGCGGTCAATTGACATAGATAAAAAGTACAAAAAGGACTTTGGGGAGTTTGTCCTATCTTGAAGAAGAAAAATTGTTTATAAAAAAAAAGTTTTGGGGAGTGAAAAAAAGTGTTTTCAATTATTTTTGAATTCTTCTAAATCAATAAAAAAAACTTTAAAAAAGATTAAGTATTAAACTTCCTCCTTATTTTTTGTGAAGAATTTTTTACAGGATTGTATAAGTCCCCCAGGGATACTTTTACGTATTTAAAATGATCCTTAATAAACAAAGATTCTCGAATTGGTCATTCTAGATTCTATTGTCATTACCTTCAACTTCGGCCATTTCTTCATCCGAGTCTGTGCTAACATCGAGAATGAAGTCCCTCATGAGATACTGCATCTCGTTAATACGATTCAAAATGATCCCCATAGCATTTCTTGCCTCTGACTCACCATCATTTAAATTGGGCTGACCTGTTGCTGCTGCTGCTGCAGCTCCATTGTTATTGTTGACAGCGTTGGCAGCGGGGGGTGCAACTTGAGCTAAGGCAGCGACGGCATTTGATCTTTCAAGTATAACTTGCTCCCTGTGACTTTGCATCTCAGGAGACAGCACCATGTGAATTTTAGCAATTAAATTTGCGATCCCAGTGTGATTTATTGGAGGGTGGAGATTAACTTTTCGACAGAGGGGACAGTTCCGTTTGCCTCCGCGGGTCCATTGTCCTATGCAGTGTGAACAAAAGGTATGGCTGCAGTCGAGGATTCGTGGCTAAAAAAAATGACGGTTTTTAAGTACAATTTTTAGATAAAAAACTATTGTTAAACTTTTAGCAAAATAAAGGCTGAAAATGGGATTTTACGAAACCAGTTGCAATATCAAAATTGAAGGTAGTAGTATGGCTAAAAATTAATTACCTCGATAAACAGTTCACTACATATGGAACAATTTAAATCCTGTTCCATTGCTTCATAAATCCGATTAAATAGCTGTTCTTTAATAAGTAGATTTTGTGATAGAGCTTCTTGTAATTTCAGTTCCGTTTCGTACAGCTTCTTGCTCTGCTCAGTCTCCATCATTTTCAAATTACTTCAACTCTATGGAATACAAATTAAATCAATTTATTAAATGATTTGAATTCCTTGCTAATCAATGGACATTTTAGTTCAAAATAACTGAAAAACACAAAGCGTGTTAAATAATTTTTAACGATTTTTTGTAACACAACTAGTGCTTGATAATAGGATTTTATGAAAAGTCGACAATTAAAATTCAGCGTTATTACCAGAGGGAGGTCAGAGGGGGTGGGATTAAGTTGGAAATAGATAGGTAGGATTTAACGTGCTGTGAAATATCGAAAGAAAATAGTTGAGATTTTGAAGTATAAAATACTGAACCAGACGTTAAATACTAGATTTTTTAATCCATTGCTTTTGAATTAAAAATAAAACGGTTTCAAAAAGTGATAAATAGCTTTTGAAAGTGGGAAATTGGCAACATTTTAAAAATAAGAACTTGGATATTAGATTTATAGTTCAATTGTTACTTACGACTTACACAAACAACGGGAATTACTTTCGATAAAAAATGGGAACAATTGTAATGTTTTTATCGTACTTTTAATTAAAATTATGTAGAGTATTTAATTAATCGATGAGTTTCGTTCGACACATTGAAGATCCCGCATTTGTTTTCAATTTTATATGGGTACTGTGAGAGTAGATTTTTGCACACAAAAACCAGTTTAATTTTAAAATAAGAGTTTGTAGTACAATTTGTACTGTACAAACTCTTATTTTAAAATATAATTAGTTTGAAATTATATTTGCTAATTTTTTAAATTAATTTCTCTTTCAACCAGTTTGAAATAATACGATTTGTGGAATTGAGTAGGAAGCTATTTAATTTTGCAGTTAAAATCTGCTATTTTTTAACAGAATTTAAAAATACAACTATTACCTAATACCTAATGAAGAATAAAGTAATACAACCATTTTTAGTTGCCTTGATAAATCAATTAAATTATGAGTCATTTTTAAACCTATTAGTTTCCATTAAATTCCACTATAAAATCTCAGGTTCCAATTTCCAATAGAAAGATGTATGTATAGAAAAGCTATCAATTGTTAAACTATCTAATTTTTTTTACCTAAACAATTGATTACGATTTAACATTCGATTACTGGAAAGAATGATTTAAGAGAATAAATATACATGGACAGATATTCGATTTTAGGGTTTTTAAAATTGATTAATTTCATTATATGGTTTGCTCTAGGCTCTATAGCCTTAAGATTAAATCAGAAGAAATCAATTATTATTCAAAGCAATCATTATTTTTGTCAGAATAGGAAATGGTTATCTTTTGCGTAAATAGATAATCCTAAAATGATATTGGAAAATTCAGTTGAACCTCGATATAATATTCCAAGGTTTGTTATTTGGCAGTATAAAATTCACAAACGCACAGTGGGCATATGTGAAAACAGTTTTAGACACCGTTTAACATGGGGAAAATGTCCTAAAGTGTCCACCATATCTG
>JAQGBQ010001099.1:0-13518 GCA_034698485.1 Vertagopus arboreus
GAAGGGACGGAATCCGTTCATTTTTATTTCAGCTGCCACACCCACTTCACCCCACTGGCCCCAATTTACGGTTGTGGCTGGAAGTCCGAGTGATCTGCAACAAATTAATTTTTTTTTATATGAATACGATATATATATATATATATGTGTGTGTATAAAGCAAGTCAGATTTTTAAAAAAAAAACTAAACAATGACTAGATATAAGTTAGTTTAACATGTTGTTAAAATTGGGTGAAAAAATCCAATATTCTAACACATTCTGATTCAATGCGGTTTATAAGCCATTTTTGTAGAAATTCAAGTAAAATATAAATATAATAAATAAATGTAGATAACATTGGTCGTTCGAACCGAACCAAATATAAACACTATCGAGCTACGCTATTATATGTGTCGCTTAATGAGGAGACCATCACGGTACTGACTCGATTTTGATATTGAATACTTAAATCTACAATTTTTCCAGACTCAAAATTATTCTCCGATTTCTTAGCTTAAACCACATACAGTTTGTGCGTTGAGACGATAATTTTTTATACTAAATTGTATATTTAGGAGTTGCGAATCTAAATCCCCGGTTTCGATTTGATACTTATCCTGTTCTCTCCCATACAACTGAATGCATTTAACTTTTGTCTTACCTTCTGTGATGAGCAAGGAAATCCAAATAGCAATTGGCAGCGGCATGATTTGTTTGTCCAAAATTACCAATAGTTCCAACAGCAGAAGAAAACATAACGAAATGTTCCAGGGGATAGTCTTTGGTTAAAACATGAAGATTCCAACCTCCATTGACTTTAGGTTGGAATGTTGACTTGAATTTTGGCCACGTTTGGTTTTCCAGCAGAGCGTCTGAAAGCGTCCCGGCTGCGTGCATTATTCCTCGTAACGTTGGTAGATTTGATGAGGGATGTTTGATTTTTTGAAGTAATTCTTTGCACTGGTCATAGTCTCCAACGTCTCCCTGTAAAAAAAATTAAATTAAAACTTAGCAAAAGAAGCAGAAAATAAATATGACAAAGATTGAAAATTACCTGCATAGTCAGAACGTTAACACTTTTAGACCTCAAATGCTCTATGGTTTCAACCGCTTTAGAATTAGGCAGACTCCTCCCACAAAGTACAATATTCTTGGCCCCTTTCTCCGCCATCCATTTACAAATTTCCAATCCAATTCCACCAAGTCCTCCGGTTATCAAGTAAGTACTCCGATCGTTAAACAGATCGAATTTTAGCTTCGAAACAGTGTCAATCTCGACCCTATTTGGTAATTTTACAATAACTTTTCCAATGTGTTTAGCCTTTTGTAGGTAATTCAGAGCTTCTCTAAGATGCACTAAATCAAAAGCTGTGTAGGGTATTGGAACGATTATGTTTTTGATCATGAACTCTCGCATCTTGGTTAGTAGGAATGACCAGACTTCTATCGAGACGGTTGTCAAATCGGCGATTGTATAGGCCACATCAGGTCGGAGTTTCACGACATCTTCTGCCTGCCATACGTCAATCTTGCTCATTTCTACGAAGCGAGCGTTTGGCGCGCACACGTTTAAACTTGCTTCTTTGTAGCCGGGAGATGTGAGGCAGTTCAAGACCATATCCACTCCTTTTCCACCTGCAATTAAAATAGATTTATTTAGTCACAAAATTTTATGCTTTTAAGCTTTCAAATTCCATGAGATTCAATTCAATTTTTTTTTCCTAAATTTTTTTAAACCCGCACTACAAATTGTTTTTTTTTACTTACCAGTAACTGCCATAATTTCCTTTTCATACTCGGTAGATCTTGAATTGAAGATGTGTTCGAGTCCCAAATTCTTAAGGTAGCCCCTCTTCTGTCGGTTTCCTGCAGTGACAATTATGTTAAGCCCAAGATGCTTGGCGATTTGAATAGCTACAAGTCCAACACCACCCGATCCAGCGTGGATTAGAATCGTCTCTCCCTTTTGCATATTGGCAACAGTGACGATGCAATGATAAGCTGTTGCGAACACAACAGGTAAAGTGACAGCTTCTTCAAAAGTCCAATGATCTGGTATAGAAACCAACCCCTCGTTGTGAAGAACAGTATGACTTGGCGTAACACCGTTGTCAAATCCGCAGCCGAAAACGGCATCCCCTACTTTTCTATCTTTGACGTTTGAACCAACAGCTGTAACAATTCCAGCAAAATCCGCTCCAATCGTGTTGAACCTATCGAATGCTGCGATGGGTTTCAAAACAGCAAAAATATCCTTGAAATTCAAAGCAATTGCTTTGTTTTGGATTTCAACCTCATCAGGTTTTAAATTAGAGACGGGGCTAGCTGGGACTAATCTCAGATCTATTATGGCTTTCGAAGCAGGTAAAGCTCCCGCGAATCGCTCGGAATTCGGTAGAGTTAAAGCTGATAATGTTTGCTTGAAATTTGTCATTCGCAAAACATTTCTAGTTCTTTGTCTGTAGGCTATTTGGAATTCTCCGTCATTCTTCCACATTTCCATAAAAGCTTCGTCCAATTTAGCATCGCTTCCGTCGTTGGTATCCATGTCAATATTTTTGCAATGAATTGCAGACAGTTCTATTCTTAACGTCCTTGCAAATCCCCAGAGGGTGCCTGCATCTGGTTGAGACAGAATGTGGTCGCCAACTTGGACACTTCCTGAGGTCAAAATGAATAATTTGGGCATCGGCTTAAACAATCCAGTTCCCATAATTTGAGTCAAGTATAAGAATGGTGCAAGGATTTTTTTCTGATCTGATTCATTTTCATCATCGCCCCATAAGTAAATTATTCCTTCGATACTATTGTGTTCGATTGTAATTTCAGTTAGAGCTTTGAAAAGCTCAGCTTTTTCGGAGGGATTAATTGAGTAAATGTCTTGTCTGGTTTTTGGACAATTTTCTGACTTGTGAATAATGGAAACGCTACGACCAACAGCACGAAGTTTGTCAGTAAAGAAACGATTGGTTTTTTCTTCTTTTCCTGAGAATATTATCCAAGATCTGGGTTTGGCTTTGAGCTCTTTACTTCTATAACTCGGTTGGGGCTGCAAATTTTAATATTGTAATTAACACAAAAACATGTTACATATTTGTCAATGACAAATAACGATTAAAACACAAACCTTTGAAGAACATTTTCCAACTATGACCCCGCCATGGTTCAGATGTAGAGCGAAATGATTGACGTCTTCGTAGCCATTATTTTGCATAATATTTTTCCAGGTGTCGCCACTTACAACGCAATGGTTTGGTCGGGTTTCGATATCCTCGAAATACCAATAGTCAGGGAATATTCCTATAGTTCGAAAACAAAAAAAATTGATACAATAAATTTAAAAATGAATGACATAAATTTAATACGTTTAAAAATTTACCAAAAACAAGATCGATTTCCCTCTCAGGTTTGGTGGTTTCTGCGACATAAACGAGCCCCCCATCTGCCGTCAATTGTCTCAAATTCTGCATACATTGATTCAAATCCTTGCAGATATGAAGCACATTAATACTTACAATTAGGTCGAATTGCTTAGGTGAAAATCCTTGATCGAAAGGATCTTTTTCCAAATTGAATACTTTATAATCCATTTTCTTTGAATATTTTTCAAACTTTTTCTCAGCTTTCGAAAAGAAACTGGCCGAGATGTCCGTATAAGTGTATTTATAAGGGGCTTTCAATTCTTCCAAGATTTGAAGAGAAACTTGCGTTAAGGACCCTGTGCCTGCACCGACCTATTTTGAAATTTTAAAAAGTTATTTAAAATTAGAATTTATTTTTAAAATAAATAC
This sequence comes from Vertagopus arboreus, assembly GCA_034698485.1. Classification (NCBI taxonomy): domain Eukaryota; kingdom Metazoa; phylum Arthropoda; class Collembola; order Entomobryomorpha; family Isotomidae; genus Vertagopus; species Vertagopus arboreus. The sequence goes on from JAQGBQ010001099.1 coordinate 3,773, forward strand.
TCCATTAAAATTACCTCGAGAATTTGCAAAATACCACGAGATTTTTCAGGTAGTTCCATGAATTTTGTGACAATTTGACGAAAACTCTGCTCTTGATTTCTAGTATATTGGTATAATGTGGCATTTCTGTAGAATTTCTCGGCAAGAGGTTCTTCATCTTGGATATTTTGAGGGAACATTATGTCCACCGCAGTTACCTAAAAAAATATTATTTTAATTTTAAATAAAAATAAATATTAATAATTTCATGTTAAATAAATTTAACAAAAATACCTTTCCAATTAAAATCTGATCAAGTTGCTCTGCACACATTGCAACGATATCTGTAGCATTGTAAACTTCTGGAGTGCCCCTTTTAAGAACAATTGATAACTTCTCAATTTCCCCTGTGACGCTTTCCTCCAACGGGGGCAAATTGGTCACAGTCCATTGAATATATTGACCCAATTCATTTTGAACTCCTGACAAATATCCTTCCTCACTTAGAATCATTAAAAGTCGATTTGTAAATCTCGTTAGGGGTTTTATGATTCCGTATTTAGTACAGAAATCTGTCGGGGTAAATGTTTCACCGAGTTTTGGAATCCAACCCAATTTGTACAAAGCCTTAAAAACAAATTAAATATGTTTTTTTTACATTTTATTAAAATACATTTTAATAACTAAATACAATTTGCAAATAACTTGACCCACCTTCTGAATAAAGAGATAGCAAAGTTTCACAGAAGTCGGGTAAAACATTTTATCTTTTTCCGTGTGTTCATTAAATATCTTGAATTTTTCCAAAAATTCTTTGGGCATTAGATCTTTTCCAAAAGCTGAGATCACATCAGCTCGATTTTCCAAAGGACCAGGGACGGGTTTCCATACGTCTTCATACATCGAGGGGAGACTAACGTCCAGACTTTTTAACGCGGATTGTACCGCAGCCAATGTAGTGTCGATTACAGTAGAGCCTGAAATTTTCATCATATATTTTTTTAAAAGTTAAAGCAATTTTGGATTTTAAAACTTCTTAAAAACTAGACTAACCTGTCATAAGCGCCAAAAGTTTTCCGTTGTTATTATAGAGGGCAACACTTCTGGGTTCCGTGTTTTCCTCATTCCTAGGGAAAGAATGCGCCCAAACTGTATCCGTGTCGATTTGAGCAAACCAAATGAATTTCTCAATCCTGATAGGAACATAAAGACTTGTACATTCGTCGATGAAATTTGCCATAAATGATTGGATCATAGCATCAATTACTACGGGATGGATTAAATATTCACTGGAATTAACTGGCACTGGAATTTCCGAAATTAATTCACCAAGTTTCAAATTCTTCCAGCAATTTTTAACAGATTTGAAAGTCGGTCCAAATTTCAATCCGAAGTTGTTTAAATCTGAATAAAATTTTACAATATCACGGGCGTCTGTTACCCGGTTTTTAATTGATTGCAAGTCTTCAGTTATAAAATGTTTTTCTTCCGTGTAATCCACAGCAAATGGTGAATATTTTCCGGAAGTGTGTCGGATCCACCGACGGTTGGGATGTTGTCGATAAACTGACACATTTGAACCTATAAAAGACTTAGCATTAGAATTGTATTTGAATAAAATATTATCCTTTTATATAAAGCACAATAATTGTAAATCTGTATGTCTGATGGTACTCCTCCAGAACTAAACATTCGATTTCAAATCTGAATACCTCATTAAAAGCGGATTGTCAAAACTAGAAGATTGCAATACCAAAATTTTCAAAATATGTTAACCCCTGTCCTTTAAAACAACAAAAAAGGTCAAATGCATAGTTTTCATTCGACTTGGAGGGGAAAAACGTTGAAAAAAACGTTGAACTGCAGATAACAAGTAGTAACAGGATTTTGTTAGCGTCTCCAAAAATCCTTTCATGACACCTACCACTGATCCTTAATTTTGCTCGGCTTTGCCGGGCCTCTATACCTAGTATTATTTATAAACGAACATACCACTTGATAGATCAGGTGTAACAACAACTTGAACGGTAGTCGCTTGATTTTCCGAAAGTTGCAAAGGAGCTTCAATCATAAGATTCTCAAACGAAACGGGATTAGCGGGGAATTCAAATTTCCCATTGATTCCTTGCGTTGTAGCGTACCCTCCCGCCATGGACATTTCAAGGAATCCGGCCCCAGGATAAATCACGGCATCTCCAACCATATGATCTTTCACGTAGCTTATCTTCGACAAGTCAATAATGCCGTGATAGATTGATGAAGTTGTAGCATTTGGCATGAGACAGCCTAAAAGCGGATGAATTTCTGCACCAGCATTGTAGAATTGGACGTCTCCACCAGATTTGGCGTCGAACCAGAATTTCTTACGTTGGAATGGATACAATGGTAAAGCAACTTTTCGACGAGGGTAGAATTTGTCGAAATTACGAAAGTTTATTCTAAGCCCTGTGAACATATAAATACCGTCAAATAATTAGTGAATAGACCTAGACAATTTAAAACCGAAATTTGGGTAAATTAAGTAAACTGATGAGTTTACTAACCTGAAACGTAGAGCTTAGACAAAGTGGTCAAAATAGTTTGCCATTCATCTGCATTTCGTCTTAAAGAAGGTAGACAGACAATTGCATCTTTGCTTTCGAATTCCGAGCTGTTGTTCATCGTCAATGCGGAAAGAACCGGTTGAGGGCCGATTTCTATAAACGTACGGCAGCCTAAACCATGCGCTGATTTGCACGCTTCAATGAATTCCACACTTTGTCGAGTATGGCGGGTCCAGTAGTCGGAATTTACATCTTTGGCTTGCATCAACTAAACAAAGAATTTAAAGTTTGAAAACTTTTTTAAAAAAAATTGAAAAAATTTTTTCTTCCAAAAATTTCTCAGTAGATTTATGCATAAATTCAACTTGGTTTTTAAAAAGTCTTAAGATTTAAATTTTTCTCACCTTGCCCTCCATTCCAGAAATGAATCCACAGTTCCCTTCTTGATATTCGATTTTACATGCAACTTGTTCATACTTCTTTAGCATGGGGTCCATATGTCTTGAATGGAAAGCGTGCGTGGCCTCCAAAATAATCGCTTTAATTTGATTATTTTCACAGAATTCCTTGAATTTCTGAACAGTATCAGTATCACCAGCAAGAACAGTTTGGTCATTTGAATTAACAGCCGCATAATCCAACCAAAGATCCGACTCGGTTGATTTGAATTCTTTTAAAAGCTTTTCCACATTTTCTCTGTCGTTTCTTAAGACGATCATCTGCCCTCTTGGAAGTTCATCAATTAGTCTACTTCGTTCAGCAACGAGTGTTAGGGCGTCTTCTAATTTTAAAATTCCCGCTGCAGTTGCAGCTGCGAATTCTCCTAAACTGTGACCCAAAACAAAGTCTGGTTTGACCCCCCAGAATTCCCAGAGTTTTAATAGACAATATTCCATAACAAATATCGAAGTTTGGCTGTAAATTGTTCGAGAAATTTCAGTTTTTTCTGAATTTTCTGGCCAAAGAATCGGTAAAATTGACAGGTTGAATGATTTTTGAAGAATGAATTCACAAAGATCGAAATTTTGCTTGAAAATTGGTGAAGTTGAGTAAAGCGTTTTTCCCATTCCGATGTATTGTGACCCTTGACCTGTGAAAAGGAAACAAACTTTTCCAGTGTCTTCGTTGAGTTTTCCTTGCGAGTAGTTTTTTTTGTCAATGTTCTTGACAATCTCAGCTGAATTTTTGCCAACAATAGCGGCTCTGTAGTTGAAATGAGCTCGTCCTGTGTTGGCTGTAAAAGCTACATTTTCCAGTGAAGTTTGTTCAGTGCTCAAGTATTCTTTGTATTTTGTAAGCAGTGCTTCCATAGCTGGTTCAGACTTTGCAGAAAGTGTGAGTAAATGTTGAGGTCGGCTTAATCCAAAATCTGGTGTCAATTTGGGTTGGATTTCTGGAGCTTCTTGTAAAATTGCGTGTGCGTCAGTTCCAGTTATTCCAAATGAACTTACACCTGCAAACCGAGTTTTGCCTGGAATTCTAGGCCAAGGTGTAGCTAGAAATAAAATAATCAATTTATTAACAAAAACAGACTTAAAAACCCTTCTAATTTTTTAATGGCTTCAAATGCTAACCTTCAAGAGGAATAGTAGCTGGTGTGGCATCAAGATTAATATTTGGATTAAGCGTCGTAAAATTCGTATGAGGTGGTATTATTTCATTTTTCAAAGAAAGAACAGTTTTGATAATCCCAGTGATTCCAGAACAGGATTCCGTGTGACCAACATTCGTTTTTACCGACCCAATGATCAAACGCTCGGTACGATTTTCAGAATACGCTTCAGCAATGGCTGCCATCTCCATCGGGTCACCCACGGGCGTCCCTGTTCCGTGCGACTCTACATAACTCACCTAACAAATAAGCAATTAATATAAGTTTAAATGTTAACTAGAGTCATATTTAATTATTTCACAAACCTCCCAAGGATTAACTCCAGCGTCTTTTAAAGCCATCTTCATAGCACTCGCTTCAATTTGGACTGTCGGTGTGCCTAAACTTCGACTCAGTCCTTCTTGAGCTGATCCCATACCTCGGATAATTGCATGAACGCGGTCGCCATCTTTTACAGCGTCAGAATATTTTTTCAGTATCAAGACGCCACATCCTTCAGCTCGGCCAAAACCATCGGCAGATGCATCAAAAGTCTTGCAGTGACCGTCTGAAATAGTTTGAAATCATTTGTTAAAGATAATTAATTAGCCTATGAATTAGCAAGAACGGCACATTACAAACCTGGAGCACAGATAGCGTCCATATCATTTCCTTTGAAAGCATGTAAAACGAGATTCACGCCACAAGCCATAGCCAGTTTTGTTTCTCCAGCCCTCAATTTTTGACAAGCTAATTCCACACCAATCATGGATGAAGAACAGCCCGATTCTGTCGCAATATTTGGACCCGTCACACCCATTATGAAGGAGAGGCGTCCTGAAAATTAAACAGTGGATTAAATTAGTAATCTTATTAACCGATAAATTATTAAAACCAAATAATAGTTTAAAGTTTACCAGCACAAGCCCCGAATGCATTTCCCATGTATTTTCTAAAATAATCCTCAGTAGGAATCGAGCTTTTATTGATCAGTTCTTTGTAATCTTGAGTCCAAGCTCCCGTAAAAATTCCAGCATTCGTTCCTTTCAAAGTTTGAGGGTCAATTGCAGCATCTTCAAGGGCTTCCCATAAAACCTCAAGTAAAATCCTTGTTTGAGGATCCAAGAACGAAAGTTCCAATGGACTGATCCCAAAGAATTTGCCGTCACATTCGTCTATCGCGCATTTCAAAAATCCCGCCTTCATGCTCTTTACCGCGTCGGGCGAAACTCCTGGTGGCAAACGGCCCACTTCTCCTGGACTCACGATAGCGTCACCACCTAGAGTTAATAAATGTAATTTTATAATTTCAGGATTTATTTCAAAAACTATCTCAATTAGTAAGTTAATAAACAAACCTTCAATCAAAAGTTTCCAGAATTCTTCGAGATTGTTTGAGCCTGGAAGTCGGCAGCCCATTCCAATGATCGCTATCGGCTCAGAATGACACATAGATTGCTCACTCAGCGTTGGAGGCTGTAATTAGAAAAAATCCATTTTTATTCATCAAAATATACAGTTTTTAATTTAAACTTGCAAGTTGCAATCTGAAATAAATCACTTACAATGGTATTAAACAGCGGTTCAACATCCATCTTGAAAATCTCCTGCCATTGATTCAGCAAAATCTTAAAAATATAAATTGTAAGTTTGAATTTTGTTTGATAAAATTAAGGTTGTTTTAAAAATCCAAAGTCCAAACCTTAACAAAACTTCCGTTTGGAATTTGTTTTTTCAACTTGGATACATCGGTGGGATTTGACCCCCAAAGTCTTACAATCGGTACTTCAGATTTTTCACTTAATAACAAAATCCCAATTTAATTAATTAATTCAAATATTTATATTTAAAAAACAAGATCTTAGCTGATTACTCACAGTAAAGCAGAGTTCACTCCACAGTTTACATTAAGAAGCACATTGTTGTTCAATCGTCTCAACCCATTTCCCCAGGTTAGCTTGAACACTTGAGAAACGTCTGCACATTTTTTTTTACATTTAAAAAAATCCGGTTCAAATAAAATACTAAAAATTTAATAAATAAATTTAGACACATAAATAACCACTATTGCCATTGTTGATCTTATTTGCAGCCGAGATGTTCAAAAGCGATTCGAATGTTCTGGGATTGGGTTTACAAACGAAAAGAGACGAGTCGATTTTTCTATCAGATCCAAAAAGAAATCCTTCAGAGTCCATCAGTTCGTCACAATTTTTCATGATCTAACAAACATTAAATTTGTGATCATTTAAAATTATATTTCTATTTTTTTAATTAACAATACCATCGCATCGGGTTGAATGAAAATGCACTTGTTCACCAAGAACAAATTCCAGCAGTAAAGTTTGCAGAACATTTCATCAGCAATTCCACTCTGTTTTCCAATCCCTTCAGGGATCACAACACCATCATAAACAGCTTCAAGAGCTTGTCTAAAAATATTAATTTATAAAAGATTAAAAACCTGCAGTACAGAACTCTACATAACCAAAGCCATATGATTTTTTTTAAATTTTTTTTAAACCTGTTATTCCCATTATAATATTATTTCCATTCATAAAATTAGCACCCCTTATTTTTAACAATTAATTCTTGTCAATTATCTACCTTGCATTCTTGGAGGTGTTCTTGCTGATTAAGACAACCAGCCGATGTTTTGTCAAAACTCGTCTCAGAGATTGACCCAAAACCAATGCTTGAATGGCTTGGTCTTCGTCTAGGGCCAGGGTTACCCAAGCTCGTAATAAAAAATTCGGTGTGAACGCTATAAAAAATTAAATTAAAGTATTAATTCTTTTTAAAAATTTGACGTTAAAATGCAGATTGTAAAAAAAAAATAAAAAAACTTTGAAATTAATAACTCACCAGTCATATTGAGATGAAACACTCAAGTAAGATACAAGAGCAGATTTAAAACAATCAAGTGATAATTAGCACAGGATAAATGGATATGAATTGATGAAGAGAATTAAAAAGCAACTAATTCTTGCCAAGGAATCTCTCGCCCTTTTATAAGTTTAAGAAGCTTTTTAAAAATCTACAATTTACATGCAAAAATGGTCAACTACGGTGGGAAATTTTGTTTAATAATTCCAGATCTACCACCGTGGTGACGTTGGTTGTGATGCTCCGGAAATCATATCCTAACATACTATGTAGGTTAAAATCCAGATTAAAACTAGCCCAGTTTTTTTCGTGTGAATACCGGGTCAAGACTTATCTAAGGACAACTGCACAACAGCGTTACCAGGTAAGTAATAGCATGAAATTGTTCAAATCAAGTACATTTAAATTTATTCTTTCCACGATGGAATCAGGTGATTTTGTGATCACGTTCCACAATTCCTCCTATTACGTGAGAAATTCTTCATAAAAATCCTGGAACTTGTAACCTAACTTGTAAAAGTTGTAATAAAAATAACTTTTGATTGTAACTTACATAGCAAATATAACTTCAAGAAAGGATGTGACGAATGAGAAGAACATTTTTTTAATTTCCTACAAACTTGCAGTTTAACTGCAAATCAGATAACTCTGGTTAGAAAATAAATCATCCAATAGCATTCGAATTTTTTATAAGAACCAAGAACAAGGAAAAACCGAATAAAATAACTATTTTTGGACATTGTTATCCATTTAATCTCAATAAATTACAAAATCCCAACTATTTAGTAGTCATTTTTGAAACCAGTTAATTTCCATACATTCTTAGTATAAAATCCGAGATGGGAAATTCCAAGCGAAAAGCTAAATGCAAAAAAGTTCAATTTAGAATACTCGAGTAAGATTTAGTATATCTGTAATTGCAGAATATGAAAATAAATCTGTTTGGAAACATAATTCATTGATTATTTTCTATTTAAATTTTATTTAAGACAAAAATTAAATAATAAATCCAAAGGTTATGAAAAATATAGATACACATTGTACATTCCTAATAATAAATATTAATAATAGATGCACTTGTGTTTTGCATTTCATTGCGTTATGCTTTAGGTTGGGTAAGTGGATTTTTAAATTCCACTAACCCAACCTAACCCTGATTCACCAAAAACCAGATCATCAAATGAGAGTTTTAAAATTAATCTGACAGCTAGTAATAGCTCATTAAATGTTAATTTTCATATGATTCATTTTCATTTTTATATTTCTTATGCATTTGAAACTACAACCAATTAGTTCTGAAGTGGTAATGTTATAATGTCAGTTAGGGAGTTTACTGGAAATTTCCGTACCTGGTTTCTAACTTTTTTCCAATCGAACGATTTTTTAAAAATTTTGTGACAATCGGAGGAAGATTATGAGATTTAATTTGAATAATTGTTTTTCGTGCGCACTCTGCACCGATTAGGGTAATTTTCAAAAGACTGAATAGGGTCTGGAAATATCAAGACCTTTCGAAAAAAACGAAGAAATATTTTTGGGTCTGGAAATTTCCAGACCCGATTCAGTTTTTTGAAAATTACCCGAATCGGTGCAGAGTGAGCACGAAAAACAATTATACAAATTAAATCTCATAATCTTCCTCAGATGGTCACAAAATTTTTAAAAAATCGTTCGATTGGAAAAAAAGTTAGAAATCGGGTCTGGAAATTTCCAGTAAACTCCCTAACTGAATGTAATGTTGTAATAATTAGAAATTACCACTTAGTTCATTAAGAAGTTCATAAATTACCGTTTAAACATAATAATAATTGACAATACAAAAATATGAACTCAATTTAGCCAGTTTAATTGATATATCGTATATTTTCTATAGTTAGTAAGACACAAAAAGTTATCCCATAATCTCAGTGGTTTTTTTTTACATTTTAATAAAATTTGATTATATTTAGTAACCAAACATTCTTACTTAAAGAGAAATATCAAATTATAGCAATAATGTTTTGCAAAAAAACATAATTACTGAAGTAGTATTTTCAAAGTATTAGCCTTAAAATACTCCAACGATTTTTATCACCAATTAATCAATTTAACTTTAATGATTTTAACTAATACCCTTACTTCAAAATGGATTGGTTTATATGTAGAAAAATTTATTTATATGCTTTTGAATTAAAAATAGGCGTTTTTTTTGTATTTTTTGTCACTTGAACTTAGCAATTATCTCTAAAACCGTACTCACGAATTTCAATATTTTATTAATAATCAAACGAACTGTACATTTATGTAAATACTGGATGTTTTGTCTTACTGTCCCTTAAAACATTTAAATATTATTCCCTTTTGTAATAAAAAAAAAGTTTTTAAAAATGAATGAGAAACTTAGGCAAAACAAACTGGTAGGATCTCTCATTTGCATGTGTGTCAGTACAAGTATAAAGAGTACAAATGTTACTCTAAGCGTTCACTTTCACAGCTTTACTATATTCACATTTTCCAGACTAATAATTGTGAACTCTTAAAATAATCTTCAATTTTTTTTTCTTGGGCTGTCACATTATGAAATAAATTCATAAGATTTCCTATGCATATTTCTATTTTTCTACTTCTTTTTACCAAAGTGCAAATTGTTTGATTCAGTCTCGGCTCAAAGTCCTACACATTGATTATTATTTATTATTATTTATTGAATCAAAACTTCCTTGATAATACATGGTTGTTACGTCTTGATTATACTTAAGCACATTTTG
>JAQGBQ010001100.1:0-13501 GCA_034698485.1 Vertagopus arboreus
ACATGACAAGGTCATGTCTTCTAACCAATACTATACATAATAGTAACAAGTCTAAACTGAGACATAAATACACTACAAAGTCAAATAAAGTATGTATTATGATCAATTTCTCAATGAGTTCCTCGTTCAAGTTTGATATAGTAAAAAATCAAATCACGCAATACACAATAAGATATGTTTAATTAATCCAGGATTTTTATTAATTATAGATTATTGCATACTACAAACAAAGGCTACTTTGGAATAAAATATTTTAATTCAATAAGTTCCTTGAATAGACAAGTATCACTCAGGAGAAATAAGATTTTTTCTCACGATATCATTTACTTTACACAAAATGGGAAACACCATTAGATTTTAACACCACGGCACAATAAAAAATCAGCACTGAAAAATTAAAATGAATATGCAATGAACAATCATGACAAATACTAAATTAATTTATATTGGAAAACACAATCATCACGGAACTTGATCTGGAACAAAGGCAGACTTCGACACCTTCTCCAGTCTTTCATCCAGTCCAGTTTCATTTTAGAGTAGTAGTTGTTCAAAGCCGTGAAATAAATTCAATTTAAAAATGACAAATATTTTAAAAAATATATTCAGTTTAGTTAGCTTCAAACTACTAGTATTCTTTCTCTCTTTAATCCTTGTCACCATTGTAATACCGTTATGGATAATTCTATTCAGCCCGATTTACATATTCCGTTTTATTGTGTCAAAATCTGCAAAATATTTCCATCCTGATTTAGATAAAATTCTACCAACTCGCAGTACTAACTTCAGTTTTGACAAATTTCACAACAAGAATCCAGCAAGTATGATAATTGTTGTCAAGTTTATGCAAGGAAATGTTTCTCTCGATACCGTTCGTCAAACTTATGTAAAGAGAGTTCTTCCTTACCAATTACCAAATGGTGAATTACGATTCCCGGAATTAAAACAATACCCAGTGGACTGGATGGGATTCAGATTTTGGAAAAAGGATGTTAATTTCGATATAAAAAATCACGTAAACAATTATCAAAAGTCTGAAAATGAAATTTTCGGAGAAGAAGATTTAAAAAGACTTGAACAAGAAGCTTTAGCCAGACCGTTCTCAAAACATGAAAGCCCATGGGACACTTTAATTATCAATGACTACTACCCTAAGGACAATAATAAAGAAGCGCACACAGTTTTTATTATGAGGGTTCACCATTCAATTGGAGATGGATACTCAATAATTAAACTCATTATTGAGGGGTTATACGGTCAAGTTATTCCAAAGACGAATGCCAAACCGAATTTTAAAACGAGAAGTTTTATGTCTAACATATTATTTCCATTCAGAGCGATGTTTGAGTTTACAGAGATGCTCTTAAGACTTGCAAAACCTTCCCCTTTGAATGTACCGATTAAGACAAGGACGAAAAGCTCAGTTGCAGTCAGTAATAAAATATATCTGTACGTGGGTAACATCTACTTTTTATTTTTAATCTTACTGCTGCTTATTTTATTTATTTATTTATTTTTTTAGCGAAAATCTGAAAAAGTTTAAGAACGACATGGATGTGAGTCTATCTGGTGTGATTTTATCAGCATGTGCTGGGGCTTTGAAGGCCACGATGCTAAGAAAAAATATGAAAGTTCCCGATGGAATTCAATGTGTTTTACCGTTTCCTAAACCAGGGCATCCTGATACACTTCGTAATCACATGTAAGTATAATGAACGCCGTTAAATTTGTTTAGGTTATAAATGCTTTTGAGAATGTATAGTTAAAATTCTGTTAAAGTTATTTATTTAATTTTACTAAAGTTTAGTAGTTACAATCCTGTCAAACTCGTGAAAACGTTTTATTTGTTTTTTTATTATTATTTCTTGAACAGAACTCAACTAGTTATAACTCTACCCATGGAATCCGTAACAAATTCAGAAGATCGGATAAAACTCTTGAACGAATCGTATATAAATTCTTCTAAGTCAACCATACCAATTTGTAATTATTTTTTGGCCAAAGCCGTTGGTGGATTATTTAATCCTTTGGTCAAGACCTTTACCAGTGGGTTAGTTCCATCCGTTCTCATTTCCAATTTCCCCGCAAACTTTTCCAACCTGGAATTTGAAGGACATCGAATAACCGAAAGTTACTTTTATTGTGGACTTTGTAATTTTGCAGGTATTTACTTATATCGTTTTATAATAAATTTATTTTAATTTTATTAATAATGTTAATCAAATGTTTTTTTTCGTAGCAATTTCGTTCTTTGTGGTGAGCTTCGACGGAGCTATTAGAATCGCTATTGTAGCTGAAAGGGCCTTACTCTCTTTGGAAGATGTTGAGGAACTTGTTAGCAACGTGGAACATGAACTACTCTCTTATATTGAACGCAATGATATTTAATCTCATCTTTGTTCGGCGGCTGCTAGTTTAATATTTCAAACTAATTAAAATTACTTAAAATACATAAAGTATTAATCTACCTCATTATTATGAAACGTGAGCTCCATAGACAAAGAAACGTCATTCAAGTTTTTATAAAAAAAACTTTTCTGGGAATCCAGACTTCCTAGTTTATTCTCATTTAAGCAACTCGGCAGTTAATGATTAATTATGTGTTACTCCAACTAAAAAGAGCCTTCTGCATACTGCAAGTTGAAAGAACGACAAATAAAAATATTTGATTGCAAACGCCATTCGTAGACAATATCAACAATTAAAATTCAGAATTAAATAATTTTTTAAACTATTTTTACATAACCTTCATTTCATCTGAACCAAACCTTAGATTAATTAAAATAAAATTATTTCTATTTATCTTACTTCTGAATGGCCCCAACACTTTACATACATTTGTTTTTCAAGCTTAAAGTAATCAGAGAGCTCTTTTTACTTGGAATAACACATAAATACTTCAAATTGATTAAATTCACTAAAATTATCACTTTCGCAATGATACATATTTCGTTCAAGTTCGATCAGGAAATATAGAATAAAATATGCTTAACTTATTGAGTATTTTTTTCATTTATTTTCTTATTGCATGCTAAAAACAATTGCTACCTTAAAATAAAATGAAACACATAGATACTTATTTAAGTAACTCGTCTAGACGAGTTTTATACAAGAACAATAATTTTTTCTCACGATATTATTTATTTTTTGCATAAAATACAACATAGTAAGGTTTCAATACCACGGCCAATATTAACATAACAATAGATTACTAACATGAAATGAGCAATTAAACTCAATATTAAATTAATTAATACTGGAAATCACACAATAATCAGGGAATTTGATCTGAAAGGAAGGCAAACTTTGAGACCTTGTCCAGACACGATTCAGTTTCATTTGCAAGTTGTAGTTGTGCAAAGCTGTGAAATAAATTAAAATTTAAAATGGCAAATATTTTAACAAAAATATTTAGTTTTGTTAGTTTCAAACTGCTCGTATTTTTCATCTCTTTAATCGTTGTCATAGTTATAATACCGTTGTGGATATTTTTATTCAGCCCGATCTACCTATTTCGTTTTATTGTCTCAAAATCTGCAAAATATTTCCGTCCTGACTTGGATAAAATATTACCAGCCCTCAGTACCAACTTCAGTTTTGACAAATTTCACAATAAAAATCCAGCAAGTATGATAATCGTTCTGAATTTTATGCAAGGAAATGTTTCTCTCGATACTGTTCGTCAAGCCTATGTAAAGAGAGTTCTTCCTTACAAATTACCAAATGGTGAATTACGATTTCCTGAATTAAAACAATACCCAGTGGACTGGATGGGCTTCAGATTTTGGAAGAAAGATGTAAATTTCGATATAAAAAATCACGTAAAAAATTATAAAAACCCTGATAATGAAATTGTCGGAGAAGAGGAATTAAAAGTATTGGAACAAGAAGCTCTAGCCAGACCATTCTCAAAACATCAAAGCCCATGGGATATTTTAATTATTAATAATTACTACCCTAAAGATAACAATAAAGAAGTGCACACAGTTTTTATTATGAGGGTTCACCATTCAATTGGAGATGGATACTCAATAAATAAACTCAATATTGAGGGGTTATGCGGTCAAGTTATTCCAAAGACGAATGCCAAACCGAATTTTGAAAAGAAAAGTTTGGCATTTAATATTTTATTTCCATTCAGAGCAATGTTTGAGTTTACAGAAATGCTCTTAAGACTTGCAAAACCTTCACCTTTGCATGTACCGATTAAGACAAGGACGAAGAGTTCGGTTGCAGTCAGTAACAAAATATATCTGTATGTAGCATTTACTTTTTAAAATTTTTTATTCTGAAACTTACTATTGTTTTCGTCCTATAATTTTGTATTTTGTTTTCAGGGAAAATTTGAAAAAGTTTAAAAACAAAATGGATGTGAGTCTATCTGCAGTGATTTTGTCAGCATGTGCTGGGGCTCTGAAGGCAACGATGAAAAGGAAAAATATAAAAGTTCCCAGTGGTATTCAATGCGTTTTGCCTTTTCCGAAACCAGGGCATCCGGATACACTTCGTAATCACATGTGAGTAATATTGAATGTAATACCTCAAATATCCGAAAATTCGATATCTTTAATTTTTTTTTTTAAATTTTCGAACAGAACTCAACTAGTTATAAATCTACCCATGGGATCCGTAACAAATCCGGAAGATAGAATGAAACTCTTGAACGAATCGTACATCAATTCTTCCAATTCAACTCTACCAATTTGTAATTATATCTTGGCTAAAGCCATAGGTGGATTATTCAACCCTCTAGCCAAGGCCTTTGCTGCTGGGTTAGTTCCATCCGTACTCATTTCAAATTTCCCCGCAAATTTTTCGAATATAGTATTTGAAGGACATCGAATTTCAGAAAGTTTCTTTTATTGTGGACTTTGTAACTTTGCGGGTTTGTTAAACATAAAAAAATTGTAACTTGATTTATCTTTCAGTAAATAATGTTAGCGAACTGTTTTTTTTGTTGGCAGCAATTTCTTTTTTTGTGATGAGCTTTGACGGCGTGATTCGGATAGCAATTGTAGCTGAACGGGCCTTACTCTCATTGGAAGATGTCGAGGAACTTGTTGCTAACGTGGAACATGAACTACTTTCTTATATTAAAGACAACAATAATTAATTTTTTTATATCGGTGGTTGATGATTTTACAGAGTCCGCGACCTTATAAAGACCACTTTTCAAATTGCTTTTAAAAATACAGTTTTCGACGAGGAATTTTATTTTTTTGCTCAATACGTCCTCCATTAGTTTGGTTAACAAGCGTTAGTCTTCTTTTCCAAGAATTGTACACTTTTTGCATGGTTTCAGTGGTTATTCTGTTCCATTACTCTTTTAAAAGTTTCCAGACTCCTTAAATTGTAGTTTTTTCGAGGATTAATCTTTTTTCTAGGTGATGCATAAAAAGGTAACGATAGCAACGCTAGGTTACTCGGTTTTTTCTAGGTGATGTATAAAAAGGTAATGATAGCAACGCTTGGTTACTCGGTTTACCTAGATATGCATTCGGCCAGACCTTTGAAATCTGTCAAACGACCTACAGCCTTGACCTTTTGACCTACGCTTAAGCGGTTTCGACCAAAACTTGATAAATAAAATGTACATGGTACGCAAACAGGTCGGATTTTTGAAATTCTAACTCCTTCATGCTTTAAAATCGATTTCCAATATTAAAATCCACAATCTCTTATAAAAATTTCATATCTTAAATTAACGTTTATTGATTTTTAAGCAGGTACATTATCTACCTATAATAATCGGCATTTTAAGAAACCGGTTTTTAACGAAAAAGTACTATACATTTCAAGTTACTATGGTGTACTCTTAAATGCCTTTAAAGAGCTTTATCCAATTTAACTCTATGATTTAAAGGAACAATTTGAAATCGTATATACTACTACACTATGCTCACCTAGAATCCCCTTTTGCGTAGCTAAACGCTTGCAGCATACCAAATGGGTGAAAATTCATGAATTTTATGTCAGCAATCTTCACAGGTATTCCTTTGTTGGATATGATTTTTATTTCGAGTCTGACTTTCAAATTTTTGCCACACTGGGCCGTTTTTGGAACAACTTCAAAATTTTTGCTTCGTAATGAAAATACACCTTGTGAAGCTCTTTAAAATAAGTTTGATTTCCAATTTTTTGTTAAAATCCCTTGGAAATACTATGTTTTAAGTGTTTTTGAGTTTCTGAAGAATTCGGATAAGTGGTTGGATTCCTCGGCCCGTTAAGGCACTACCACCTTGAACTTTTCACCAAACTTTTCATGCATAGAATTGTATATGGGGGGTCCAAATTCCCTGACTTATCGTAACAAATTTTTCTTATCCCTTTGCTGTTTTGTATCAAAAACAGTCCCTCATCAAGTGTAATGACCCATTTTGACCTTTGACCTGCTGATCGCTTTTTATAGAGCCGAATGCAAATGTAGTTTAACATAGGTTTTTAGATAAGGCTTTCACAACTATGAATATTTTACGATAAAAAAAATACAAAAAATTGGTTTTTGATGATTTCTGATACCCTTGACTTTAATAACAATCGTTTAAATTTTTTGAATCGGACGCTTTTAACGTCTCCACGTTAATTTTTAGTGTGACAAATCGCTGGAATAGCAATTTTTGAGACCACAATTTCTTGGTCTAATTTCTTAGACATTTTTGAAGTTTTCAAAACTTTTTTAAAACTTTGTTACAAATATGATTAGTAAAACACACAAAAAAAATCGCACTCCTAAAATAAAAAAGACGCTTGTTATATCATTTGTCTTTATAGGGTTGCGGACCCTGTATATCTCAATCTAATTAAAATATTTCAAAATAAAGTATAATGCTCATTTATTATTATGAAATAAAGTGAAATTTTTAAACACATTAATTTTTCTAAAGCATTGATTAGGATAGTGCATTGAATTATTTATAAGACCGGTTATTCTGGGAATCCAGACAGTCTGTTTTATTCAAATTTATGCAACTCTTTTGATAAAAATTGTGAACTCAACTGGTTTTAAATTTATCTTTTCAAGTCATTGAACAGTGCACTTTCAGTCTAAACTCTGAGCCACATAGTCTTGGAATATTTAGATTTGTCGTGAGCATTTAATAAAGCTGAAAGTATAAAGTCATTTTCGATTAAAATTGAAAAATGATTTACAAAATATTAAGATTAATAGTGACTAAATTATTCGTATTAATTATGTCGTTAACAATCGCCTTCATAATCATTCCATTAGGCGTAATTGTTTTTACACCAATTTTTCTCTTTCGTTTTGTGATATCTAAGTCAGCATGGTTTCTTCGTCCTGACCTCGGTGATATTTTAAGTCCACGAAGTACAATAATGAGTTTCGACAAGTTCCATGAACCGAACCCAAAAAATATTATTTCATTTTTTATAATATTCGAGGGTACGATTTCATTAGAAAAAGTACGACAAGTTTTTCAAAACCGGGTTCTACCCTACAAACTACCAAATGATGGATTAAGATTCCCCGAATTAAAACAATATCAAACGGATTGGATGGGCTTCAGATTTTGGAAACAAGATGAAAATTTCAATTTAAGAAATCACATTAAAAATTATAAAAAATCTAAAGACATTTTTACTACCAAAGATTTGAAAAATCTTGAAAAAGAAGCTCTTCAGAATCCACTCGAAAGGAATCAAAGTCCATGGGAAATTCTTGTTATAAATAATTATCTACCTGAAGATTTCCAATCCGAACCCCAGACAATTTTATTACTCAGACTACACCACAGTATTTGTGGTGGATATTCTTTGATGAAATTTATTGTTGAAGGCATATTTGGCAAAAAAGTTCAGATTAAAAATACTGCAAAGATAGAAAACGTTAAGAGAAGCATGTGGATTAACCTTTTGGCTCCGATTACATCGATATTTGCATTTTCCGATACAATGTCACTCATTGCACAAGGTTCGGTTTTGGATGTTCCAGAATCACGGAGAACTAATAGAACTGTTGCTGTAACCGAGAAGATTCACTTGTAAGTTTCTAAAATTAAACAAAGCAAAAATGTCTTATCATATTTTTTTAAACATACTCAGAGCTCGACTTTATCCCGTGCAATCCTGGTGGTGCACAGCTGGAGACTGCAATTGGCGTTTCCACAAAAATGATTTAAAAAATGTTTAAAAACAAATTATCGCTAATCCATTTAAAAAATAATCCTACTGTTTTTTTAAAACAAATTAAAAATTGTGATTTAATTTTTTAAATCTCTTCACGCCACTGACTAGTTCAACCCGTGCACCGACGCCGCAGCACCTGTATTGCACGGGGTGAAGACGAACTATGTTGAGTCAACATAGTTAAATATATTTGATTCGCAGGGATAGTCTGAAGTTATTGAAAAATAGTCTGAACGTCAGCTTGTCCAGTGTTATCTTATCGGCATGTTCTAGTGGCGTTAGGTCTATGATGATCAGAAAGAATATACAAGTACCAGAAGAAATGCTGTGTCTGTTTTCGTTTCAATTACCAGTTCAACCGGATCGGCTTGGGAATTATTTGTAAGTTCTTTCAAATGTGGGGATCTAAGAAAAGTTATCCTGTCCATTCGTTTTAATTTTGACTTTAATTTTTTCAAGTCAGGTTATTCTAACCATATTAAATATCCATATTCTTTATGGTTAAATGCAGATGGTCTTTTTATTCGGAATACAAATTATTTTAATACTTTCAAACGAGTATTTTTATATGTAGTAAATCAAGCCAGGGTTTAACATGTAAAAAATTAGAGAACCGATTTTTTACCTGAATACTTTTTTGAAAACCCTAATTTTTTTTTTTTTTTTTTAGAAATTCCATACATTTTCTATCTGGCTATTTTGTAACCGATACAGAAAATGATTATCACGGTTCTTTAAACTCTGAATTCCAACTTTTTGGACCAGACACATTTCAATTTCTTCAAACCAAATTTTTCAAATCCACAAATTTTTTTGTTCAAAAATGTATTTCAAAATTGTCCAAAAAGATTTTTTTTTCTCCTAATTCTCTTTGGATCTAAAATGCTACTAGTATTTTGCACAACGTTTTTATAGTGATTTAGAATTAAACGCAAATTTTAATTTAAAAAAATCCAGTGACACCAGAAATCACATGGGTGTTTCAAAACTGTCTAGAATGCCAAAACTATTTATTACATATTCTGGCTTTGTGTTTGCAAAGCTGCACTAAATTTAAGTCTTGTATTTTAATGAATATGTTATACTTTCAGTACACACGATTTGATAAAGCTACCACTAGTCTCTTTGGATGGATCGGCAAAAAATCGGATAACAATTTTGAGCGAATTGTATAAAGAATTGACAACTTCTACAAGCATAATGTTTAACTCTGTCTTATTGGATGTTACGGGAGGATTGTTTTTACCTCTAGCTGAAACCCTTTCATCAGGATTCTGTCCACCGATTATGGTTTCAAATTTTTCCGCGAACTTTTTCAACATGAAATTTGAAGGTCATAAGGGTGTCGATACGTATGGTTTCTGTGGTGGCTCGAATGTCCCAGGTGAGAGTTTATATTATTTTATTTATTTTTAGAAACTGGATAACCGAAATATGTTTTTTATTAAAGTTATTTCCTTCTATGCGATAAGTTTTGATGGCTGGATGAGAATATCTGTTGTTGCAGAAATTGACTTATTGTCACAAGAAGAAACAGAGCAATTGGCGATTGATGTTGAAAAGGAATTGAACTATGCGCTAATCGATCTGTCCAAAACAAAATTTAAAGAAGTTTAAATTTTTTTTTATTGTTATGCCTCAAATATTTTTAATTGTAAGTGTTTATTAAACACAGCTAAGAATGTAATAATTGAATATTTTCTATTAATATTGTTAACCAATGTATACGGCATGATCTAGTTCTAAGATTTAAAAACATTTCCATCCAGTCCATTTTTAACTTAGAGTTGCTTGAAAACGGAACACATGATTTTAGTCTTGGATTGTCAATTGTCGGTAGTTGTTTTGATGTTTTTTTTGTAAAATTTCAAATTAAGTTTCAATAGATATTCAAATTTTAAAATTCATGCACTGTTTTACATTAATTAATCTGATAATGATATCGCTTCTTTTTAGAAAATGTTTTCCGGTTGTATGTATAATATTTCTAATCACAAATGTATGCGTTCTCACCTCGAACTAAAATTGAGTCGTTGGTTGATATTCGATTTTAACTGGGTACCATTACAAAAACTATTCTACTGTCATAAAAATACGAGATTCCAGGGAAAAATATCAAGAACTTACTATTTAAACAACTTAATTTAAGTTGTTTAAATATTTTGTTTTCGTTCAAGGCTTGACGTTATCGTTCATAAATTTATCGATTTTTTAACCTATATATTTAGATGTTGTGAATTGAGATGTGCAATAAATCCCACAAATCAGATGACTAAATCCGACTGGGATGGACTATGTAGCCCAAAAATGGTATTTTGCAAAAAAGCTATTTTTATTTACATTTGAATACAGAGCCCAAAATGCCAAACAAGAATTGTATTTTATTTTTATCCAAAGCTACTTTAACAAAATATATTCTCAGCACAATACATATATAATTTTTTTGAAATAACAAATACTCAAACAGACACAAGTAGGTTAACAGTATATACTAAGATAGCTCCGATAATTTCAATTTTAACGCTTCTTTGCATAATGAAGAAAGGACTTGCGACAACCGCAATAGGGCGCAAAGATTTTACAACCTTCTTTTCATATCTAGATTTTCCAACGTTTTTTAAAAAGTTCACACACTCTATTGACTTTGAGTGTAGAGCACAAGCAACACGAGTCACAAATATCATGCAAAGAATTGAAACAACAGAAATAACAGGCATAAAAAAATACAAAGGCATCTGAATTACATTCCATAGTCTAATTGTTCCGTAATTACACAAAGGTCCTAGCGCCACTCCCAAAAAAATCAATGTTGCAAGGAATGGAGTATACATACTCTCTCTAACAATATTGAAGACAATTTGGACCACGTGATAGATATTTACCACTCTGTTAAGGAATCTTCGTCTTGTTACCAAATCATTGAAAGTTTTGTTCCTCCAGTTCCATCGAAACTTTGGACTGCTAAGGTTTTCTAGAATTTGCGTAGCCATGCGTAAAATCGACATGTACAACAAGATGCCGCCAATCATAGCCTTTGCCAACTCAGTCACAATAACCAAAAGATAAACGTATCGCAAAATTTGAATCCACCAACTGTCTGCTATTGATCCAAAAACATACTTCAACGCTGGATATGTCGGGTCGAGGTTGTTTGGAATTGTAAACGCAAGTATAAGTAGACTAACTGCGGTGATTCCTAATAGAATTCCCTTCATCGCTAATTCTATTAATTTTTCTTGAAATGTGTTAATTCGTGATGGTAATAAGTGACATTTCATGTGAAAATCTGTAGATTACAATTTACACAATCAACAAATGCTTAAATTTAAAGTGGTGTAGCCATTTTTAGAACCGTAAATTGATATTTAAATCCCCCAAGAGAATTGATTTCAAAACTTCAAAAATCGGGGGAGTTATTATTTCAAACTATCACAAAAGGGATAGTTACTTAGGGGGGATTTAAATATAAATTTACGGTACGTCTTTGAGAGTATTGCATATTTGGCGAGTTTTGGAATTAAATAACAAAACCGCGAGGATTTTGCAAAGTTAATTTTTTGGCTCACCTTGCATAATAACCTCGTTGTCAATTTGCATATTCCAGATGTCCGCAGCCGTTCTTGAATTCATCGCAATTAAATAGCTTGGTATAACCGACAGAAAAAAGGCCAAGAAGTAAAATATAAAAAACGTAATTTGTTGCGGAGATACCAAGTGGGGACCATTTGTAAGACAATATACGCCGAAAAAGTAAACTGGTACAACTAACTGAAAACCTAGCCATGATAAAAACACATAAAAACTGTGTCGTCGTGTGTTTATAATTTCTAAATGCTTGTTTTGTTTATTAAACTTGAAATTTATGAAAGATACTCGACTAAATATTCTAAAATACCAGTCAACAGCTTCTATTTCACCCGAGCTTATCATGGTTATTGGGAGTTTTGAAATACTCATATTTAATATATTGACTGGAATTCGATGTCCACTCTTTATGTCTTAGAAAGAATGTAATGAAATGAGATAAATTAAGTCCAACTTTTGAAATCGAACAACAATTTTTGGTTTTAGGTATTGGCAAATAATTGGAATAAATTCTTCGGCCACAATGGTCCCAATACCCTATTTTACCAGACATTTCGTTGCCATTTGAATAACGTGCAGATTTTACCTCCCGTTACCCGGCTAAGGTATTATATCCAAAAAATCAAGCAAAAAATTAGGAACATTTCACAAAAAAAATTAGCTGCAACAACCTGCAACTTTCGGAGTTATCAAGGGGGCAAGTTATCAGTGGCGTAGCACACACGTGAAAAAACAATTTTCCTAACAACTTTACAAATGATACGTCGATGGAAAGGTATTGACCCCCTTATTCGGTATATTCATTTGTAGGGTTGTTAGGATATTTTTTTTTTCACGTGTGTGCTACGCCACTGATAACTTGCCCCCTTTGATAACTCCGAAAGTTGCAGGTTGTTGCAGCTAATTTTTTTTGTGAAATGTTCCTAATTTTTTGCTTCATTTTTTTTATATAATACCTTAGCCGGGTAACGGGGGGTAAAATCTGCATGTTATTCAAATGGCAACGAAATGTCTGGTAAAATAGGGTATTGGGACCATTGTGTTCTGCCTGAAATAATATTCTATAAAAGTTAATAGAAGCTTCTCGATTGCGAATATTCCTAATAAAGTATTTATATGATATTCGATATTTACTTTAAATTGGAAAGTTTAAACGATATCTAGGGGTTTAATTCATTTGAACATGCCTTCGAATAGTCAAGCTTTATGTGACTATCCATAATAAAGAAGAAGCATTTTACATAACCTTGCACAAATACATATATGTATCTCTGCTCCAATAGAGAGAGAGTTATTTAAAAGGATTTCCCATTTTACCGCAACAACCACATTAATTCATAGGTACTTCTGGTTCTATAATACAATTTGCAATACAAAGATAGTAGTTATTTTATATAAATCCAAAATTTCCAAATTTATTTTCTTAAAGGCTGGATTTCTGTTATACAGAGGGTGTATACACTTTAAAAAATAATCTATGATAAGCTATAACTCAAAATTTTGTGACCTGAAAAATCTGAAATTTTAATCATACATTAAGCAATAATTTCAGCAGATTGTGTCCAAATTTTGAAAAAATTCCTTCAAAAATGACTCAGAAACTCGCAGTGGAACTTGAGACCCCAGAAAAAAGGTTTCCGAAGGGAAATTCTCCATTTGTGACGTAAAAAACGACTAGAGGTCAAAGGTCACGGTGTTTTCAATTTTTGTATTCGTAATGTGGTTCAAAAGAATGGATTAAGAAAAAAATTCAAGTCGATAGGTATTTTTC
>JAQGBQ010001101.1:0-13496 GCA_034698485.1 Vertagopus arboreus
ACCTCCTTCAGCTTGAAGAAAACCGATCCAGTGATTAAGGAGTCACTTCCAGCTTGGTGCTGCTCTCCAATCCGCTTAACTTTAAGTGTATTCGCCAACTCTTGGAGTCCTCCTTGTCTCAAGCTTCGGCAGCTCATCATGAGATACTATAATAATAATAATATAAAGTTACTCAAACACAATAAATATATTATTATGAAGATTTAATACTTACCTTAACGTCATAAATCACCGGAAAATATAGTCGCAGCTCTTCTTAACCCAATCCAAGATCCAAACGGATAGATTAAAAGGTGTGAACCACATCTTGAAACTTACTGTTTCAGACTTAACCATCCGCTCGCAGTAAATTATTCGATTCGCAGTATTATCTAGAGAAAAGTATCTATTAGTACGAACGCACGTATCTTCTTTACAGTTAGCATTAACATTCCCAATTACGATTCCGTACTTTGAACGTTAGAATTTACCTTGATTCCACAAATACTTAGTTGTAAAATTGTGAATTTGAGCGAGGGCTTCTATGATTGCTATTTTTGAAGTGCATTCAAGACTTGTAATAAATTTTTGTTCTGTATTTCGACTCCAATAACTTGATAAGCAGAATGGACTCGATTTTTGGACGAACTCGTGCAGAACAGAAATTTTGAATTTTTTTCGTATTTTTGCTTGTAAGCGAACGGTAAATTTCCCCACGGTTTTGCTGGGCAATTTTTTCAGAAGTGGGGACTCACAGAAAACACAAAACACCTCCCAATAATACTTTTTTCCAAAATCAAAGCTCAGGGCCCAAAATATTCGAGACGGTATTTCAAAATAAATACTGTCAATGGAAATATTTGTTGGCATGGGTAACAACAACGATCGCGGATTTGTCAAGAAATGTATAATCCGTTTTGATCAAAACGCTACATGCCTTTCGACGTGGATCTTTTATCAATTGTACCACAGCGTTTACTACACAACCTTGGTACACTTCATAAATTATCTTCGAAACCATTGTGTCATTTGAGTTATATACTGTCCACAATGGGTTCTGTTCTCGATTCAAATGAATTATTTTCTCCACAACATCCCAAGACTCTGTGTCGTCATTAAAGGTTTTAATGTGAACAGCACACTTACCAAACGAACTTAGGTCCACGTTTGCTACCGCACTGTAAACACAGTAGAGAAATAAAATTATGAAAAAAAAATTGAAACAATAACGGCCGTTTCTTCGTTTCCATTTTGGTTCAAATAGTTTTTTAGGAATGGTTCCATTTACTCTCAATTAAGAGAATTAATTACTCTCCCAAGAATAATGCCAACCGACTGACGAAAGTTGGTTAAATGGACTGAATAAATCAATGCAGACTAGAAACTGGCGAGGCGATTTCATTTTTTTGGTTATAAAACATATTTAGTTATACAATGAACAAATGATTGTTATACATAATTTGGAAAGGTAATTAAAAATTTGTATTCGTGTCAACGTTTTAGCTCGGGGCTTATACTACTACATACACCAATAGTCGAAGTATATCTCTCTCCCGTTTGACATGATCAAAGAACTAGCTAATTTAATAACCATTTTATTTTGGTAAAATTAAAAGTAAACTGTACATAATATTTTTTCTCTGGTAGAACAGGAAGTTAAAAACTTGAATAATTTAAAGGCGTTTTATTTAAATTCCTACTTCACACATTAAATTTTAGGTTTCTTTTTATTTTTAAATTTCCTTTGCATCGATTTCGTTGTTTGTTTGGCTGGAAAGATTTGCAAGAAAATTGATAGCTAATTCGGATTAATTTTAAAGGAATTTTTAACACATACATTTTTTTATTTCTAAATTAACTACATGATATGCATCCTGATAATATCGGTTAAGAATTAAAAAGTCAGCTTTTAACTATGGCGTATTGCTTTTGAATGAACATTTTATTTTTACTTTTCTATCAATACAAGAACATGTACACCTAAAATATATGCAAAATGAATTACTACTTAGAACTATTTATAAATAAATTTAGTTATTGTTGAGAGCGGACCTAAAGACTACAAGTCTAATAGCGTTTCTCGGTTAAAATCCTTCAAGTTTGGAATAATTACTTTTGGAAGTTCTTTTGATGCTGCACGATAAACGTGTATTTAATCTGACTTTCTAGCTGAATGTATAAGCTCTTTAATGTTCTAATAAATAGCCACCTCACTTGGGAAAATTTTTCCGGGTTTTACCATTCTACTTATTCTATAACAAATGAACAATTAATACACAAAAATTAGACTTATATTACGCGTCTATTTGCAAAAAAACTGAGCGAGCTCTACCCTCGACTAAATCTAAAAGCTTACTGCCTACGTTCTTTCACTCTCTCCCTTCTCTAACACTGCTTCTGGAAATTTCTACCCTCCTCTTTTCCTTCTAGCGCTAAATTCATAATTTGGGGGAACTTAATATTCAACGCTTTCAACAGTTATTATAGCTCCAATTTCTTTAAAATTGTCTTACGAAATTAAAGACTTCTAAAACAGCTATGCTTCATACAATAATTCACAACAAGTACATGGTTTAAACGTTCAGCAGCTATTTTGAAAAGTTTTTCAAAAAATGGTTCAATTCAGTCTAAAAATTTCAAATTAAATCTGAACCTTTGTAGTGAAAAACTGATATATTTTTTACCATATTATTTTTTACGAATTGTAATGAGTGGTTTATTATTTTGATAATTAATTCAAGACGAGTTTAAACAAGTAGATAGACGAAGTTTTATAATCTAATTTTTTTGTTATATCGGATGACTAACACTTGTAGATATGAGAAATGTATAAATCAATCTAAATAAAAAATTGTTGCAAATTGTTACCAACATTTATGCAATTTTTCAAATCAGCATATGAATTTCATAGGAAACATTTAAGGCTTCAATTTAAAATTTCAATATTTATACAAAGTTTACATTTCTAATGAATTAAATCGTACATAATTTGTATTTATGCAAACTTTGTAGTAAATATATATAAGAAAAAGGTCAAGATTTATAAAAACTATACAACGAGGAATTGTGTTTTTTAAGAACTTTAATGAGCTGAGAACTAATCTACTTTAATCAACGAAATAACATTTGAGTTTTTTTGAATAAAAACTAATAATTTGACAAGAATAAAGATATATACAAACAATTAGCATGAATTCAAAACAATAATTTTTTATTCCATTTAACATATTATTTATATGCTAAATCAATTGAACGAACAACTTTTGTTGATGAATGCACCTACCATGTATTTACGCTCTAATCATTTAACATTTTACAAAAAATACAGCTTTAAAATTTGAAAAATCAGTTAACCAGAATGAGTTTTTTTGTTTTATAACTCAGAAAATATTAACCTAATATTTCTTTTTATGAGGCTCATAATAATTTGTTTACAGTCCTTACTTCAATTTAGGAAAATATAAATTTTAAAGTTTAAGTAAATTAGAGTTCTTAAAATGAACAAGATTTTTCCTGATAAAAAGTAAATGAAAACAAGAGCTAAGTATAATTTACTATACGAATTATATTTTGGTAATAAATATCATCCAATAACCTTTCTTACAAACAATAATTCAAAATTGGCATTGCTACTTTCGATTTAAAAACTAGATTTAATTGCTAAGAATTCTAATTAGACCTGATTTTTTAAAATGAAGATATTGAACATAAACATTCCAATAAATTTTGAAATCTTGTCAGTGTGTGGGCATTTATATTTTTGTTACGAAGAACTGAAATGGGTTGCTGATTTTAATGTAGCTTGAAGTGGTTTCCTAGACTGGATGATTTGTTGAACCTCTTGTTACAAATGGAGCATTTGAACGGCTTCTCTTTGGTGTGAATTTGTAAATGATTAATCTAAACTGACATCAAACAGAACGATTTAGAGCAAAAGTAGCATTTGTTTGTTTTCTCTTTCGTATGGACCCCAGAAATGTGGTTTGCTAAATTCTTATTAGATTGAAATCCTTTGCCACAGATTTGACATTTATGAGGAAGTGTGTGCCTTCTCATGTGTCCATTCAGTTCTCCTTTGGTTCCGAATGATTTTTGACAAACTGCGCAATGGAGCCAGGATTCTGGATTGTCACCCAAATTGTGTTCACTTATCAAGTGCTGTTTAACATCCTTCTTATGTTGATACTTCTTGGGACACAGTTCGCAATTGAATGTTGTAGAGGTGACCGAGAGTCGCGATCTAATGTGACTTTTCAAGCTATTACTTGTAACAAATTCCTTGTTTTCACCAAACAGACATTTGTGTGGCTTTTGTCCGGTGTGGCTCCTCATGTGCTGTGATAAGTTCCCCTTAGCGTTGCATTGTTTGCCACAGATTTTGCAGTTATACGAAGGATCATCTGAATAAACATTTTTCAAGTGCTCTTGCAATTTTTGTTTCATCTTGAAGGATTTGTCACAAATGTCATATGGAATAAGCTTCATCCGAATGACTGGAATTATGTCAAATAAGGTCAGGTTTAGCTTTGAATATTTTTGGACATTGCTCACACTGGAAAGTTGGAATTGATTCAGAATGATTCCGATTTTGGTGCAATTTTAAGTATTGATTGGTTTTAAAGGCAGAACCACACGTCTCACATTTAAATGGGCGATCTTGAGAGTGTTTAGTTTTGTGTATGATCAGTTGATCTGTTCTCGTGAATTTATTATCACATAATTCACAACTGAAGGGCAGTTCAACCGAGTGAATCTTTGAATGACCAGTTAAGATCTTCGAGTGTAAGAATGATTTTGGACATTCTTGGCATTGAAACCACATCGACTGTTTTGTAGTGGTATTAGACATTCTTAAATATTCACTCAAGTGTCAGTTCGGATATTTGATAGAATTTGTAAATGACCCAAATAAGATGGGACTTATTATAAATATTAGACTTTAAAATTACTGTACCCGTAAAACCTTCCTAAATTTAAAAAACAATTCCATAAAACTTCCTGTAACTGTGTTACTGACTGACGAAAAAATCTGCAGCCCTTTTTAAGGTATAGTGGAAACTCAACTTATTTTTATCCTATGATAGTTATTTGGGAATTATTTAGTGTTTAGTTTAGTATAATAGTTGGAATATTTCACAGTTTATTAAGGGTCGCATAATGTCACGGGTCGTGATTAATGGGTCGCCTTTGATGGGTCGCGAATTGTCATGGGTCGCGATTAATGGGTCGCGAATGATGGGTCGCGATTAATGGGTCGCATTCATCCGCAAATCATTTATTTCACTGTGAACTGTGCAAGATTAAATGACCAACTGAAATTTTTTATGAAAAGTCAACTGTTTTTGAGTCAAGTCTATAATTCTGAGAATGCTGTTGAATGTGTTGGCTATTCAAAGGTTTAAAGGTTAAGAGAAATTATTCTAACACTTTATGGACCTTTCTCAGAATTATTTTTAGGAAAATTTACTATACCACTAATACCACTAGTTTTCTTATTATAGAAAGAAAAGGTTTAGGTTTAATGGAATAATAATTAAACAACTGGAATTGCATTGTTAGTTAGATTTATTAAAATGAATATATCGAATTTTTTTTGTGATGAATAACTGATGGTTGGTTGAACTTAATGTAGTCTGAAGTGTTTTCTTAGATTGGATGATTTGCTTAACTGCTTTTTACATACGAAAGACAGCTTTTTGGTGTGAATCCGTAAATGATGAATATAAACTGACATCTCACTAAAAGATTGGGAGCAAAAGTAGCATTTGTTCGTTTTTTCTTTCGGGTGGACTCCAGAAATCTGCCGCTCCAATTTACTATTAGATTGATTGATTGATTGATGGAATTCTTTATTGTCTTGCTGATTCAAAATACATACAATTCTGTTCTTCCATCAGTGACATTAGTCATTAAACCTATATATTAATTCCGTAAACATGTTTGTCAATAATCCAATTCTTAACCAATTTCTTAAATTTAACAAATCCCATGCCTTTCAACACCCATTCTTTCTTAGGTGATGCAAAAACCAATAGCAACGCGTCCAAAAAAAAGTACCTGAGTATGCATTTACTATGCCCTTCTTAACCTTTGAACCACCATAAGAAAAATAGTCAGATATTAAAAATCTATTTTTAATATTAACATATAAGTGATCTAAAAGAGATTTTTTTTGATACGTAGGTCCTATCATAAGTTGCCAGAGTCCAAACTCTTGACAAATCAGGCAAAACTTATGTACATTATCGTCAAAAAAATTAAAATGCTTTAAAAGGTCGATATTAAAGTCGCCAAAAATTATCTGGTCCAACCCTTGGACAGATAAAAAAATATTTAATTCCTTAAAAGATTCGACGAATTTAACTAAAGAAGTATTCGGGTGATTGTAAACTTTGGTAATCAATATTGGTTTGATTCCTTCTTTCCAAACTTTAATTGTTATGATTTTTGTCAGATTCGGTAAATTATTTAAACTGAGCTCTATTAATTCATATTTATAAGATTCGTTGATATAAATAACAATACCTAAATGATGAATTTCTTGTCACATAATTCACAACTGAAGGGCTTTTCACCAATATGAATTTTTGCATGATTCGTTGAACTTTAGGCTCTTGAGAATGATTTCGGACATTCTACACATTGAAACCGCACCAACGGTTTTTTAATTGTATTAGACATTGTACTTGATAGTCAGTTTGGATATGCACTAGCACTCAATATTTAGAATCTCGATATTTGCGTTTTTTATTTTGATTGTTAACTGTGCAAGATTAAATGACAAACTGAACAGTTTTTGTTTTAAAATTTAACTCTGTTTTTCGGTCAGGTCTATAATTCTGAGAATATTGTTTAATAATACAGGTGTCTATGAATATAGGGTTGAAAATAAAGTAGTATTTGGTTTATAAGCCTTTCTTAGTATTATTTCTCACGATCCTTTTCCTTATTGTAGCAAGAAAAAGGTTCAATGTCTAAACTTTGAGCATACGGTTCAAAGGCTAGCTAGTATTTTTATATTTTATACAAGTTAAGAAACTTCTTTGTTTGAATCTGGTTTTCAATAAGATAAAATTCTGTAAAGGATTAGGATTAAACAACATTTTATTTCATCCGTTGACAAAATTTTGGAGAATTTGTACGTTTTCAAAACAAAAGAATTTGAATGCACACTAAAGAATTTAATTTTAATCTGAACACAAGCTGTAGTTGTTTTATTCTACAGTTTAATATATTTTTTTAAATAGTTGCAATAAACATTTAATTATACTGATGATTAAGTTAGTTAGGATTTAAAGATATAATGTACTGGGATGGACTTTCATAAAAGAATTGTAGTTTTTGGTGGGACCTACTAAAACTAACCCTAGCGTTGTCACAACCCTAGGGTTGTGGACAAAACTACCCTAGGGTTGGTTTTAGGAAGTCCCATTTTTGGTTAGCATAAGAATATTTTATAGCTTATAAGAAATATTAAATATATTCAACTTTAAAATAATAAAATATTATCCTAGTATTTATTTCTGAGCGGTATGATATTCGTAACTTGTATTACGCGTTTTAGAGCTATTTACTAACAATTTATTGCAAAATAAAAAAACTCTTGTAACGCTTACTTTTGTACGTTAAATACTGTACTGTAATTTTTCGTATAAAATTAACGCATTAAATTCTAAATGTTATGTGTTTTTCAAGCTTACAGATATTTTTTACCATATTTTTATTATTTAGTTATAATTATATCGGATAACATTTGTAAATTTACAAAAATAAAGTCATGAGAATTGCTATTAAAAATTAATAAATTCAATCATTCTTAAACGTAATCAGAGCTTATTAAAGTAGCGTAAATTAAAGTTTAACTTGGAAATAAAAAAAACTTTCATCTGCAACATTATTGAGTCCGACTCCGATTAACTTTATACAAACCTGTAGTCACTATTTTTAATAAATAAAACGAATTAAACTTTCTTTAATAATTTGATATATAAGGGTCATAAATTACTACTATACAAAATTCCAGCTTTCGAGGACCATTTTTAAACCACCCAAGGGTCACTCTGAACCCGATTTTCTTAAATTAAAGTATACATTTGATATTTAGGGCTTTAAGGCTATTAACATGGAACAACTTAAAGATCGAAGCCTTGGTTTTAATTTTTTACTAGCTTAATATATGCCCGATAGGCAAATAAGACGTTTCTTTTTCTATAAAAAATGGGACTATTTTTAAATTGATTTTGATTAAAGTTTATTTTTCTGTTTCTAAAGAGAGGGTTTCAACCCTTCTCTTCAAATCCCCTTAAACAACTTTTTTCAGAGTAATTCTCACTTTTTGCAAGGTTTGAAATATTCATCCAAGCTGTCGTCACTACTTGTCACACAAGTTTGCGATATCGTACCTTACATTCTGTCCATCCTTTGTTTAGCACTACCGTTTTGGTTACGAGATTTATTTCTGCTGGCCAAAATTTCAAAACATGAAATACCTACTCTAAATTAAAAATCAGTTCTTCAAAAGAAATTAATGTACAAAACTTGACCCCTCCAGAATCCGTCGAAACATTGAATAATCATTATCATAGTGGAGGATGGAAAAACTTAAAATATCAAATTTGAGATGTAGTAATTGATCTATCCTATGTATGAGGATAAACTTCTTGGACTAATCTTGACGGAATTTGACTACCTTTTATCTCCATGTACTAGATACTTTACAGTTTTAAAAGAGGCTGGTTCTATCTAAATGTCGAGAAAACGACACAGACGTATTAAAGAGATTCGAAATTCTAAGCACAAACTCCATAGTTATTGAACTTAGTCATTGAAAGTCTCTGAAAACTTTTACATTTCTATAATTTTTGTTAAAAGTAATTTTTTGCCAGTTCAATTATATTCAGTAATACTCGTATGTATATGTAACAATTTAATTAAATGAAGAAAGAAATATGGAATCTGAATTTTTGCAAAATGGAAATTTGTCTTCTAAGAGAATCGAACCCCTGTCCACTAATTGCCGATTAGGTGCTTTATCACAAAACAAAGAATTTAATAAATGCTTTCCTTGCTATTGTATCTAGCTTATTAAAATTTAAAAAAATTATTATTTGAAAGTAAATGTGTGTCTCCAACACTATTGAGTTTGAATTTAATGAACGTCTCTATTAAAAAGAAAGCGATTTTATGTTCATAATGATATAATTAAAATCCATTCAAAAACTACAGTATATAAATTCAATGGTTTATTCATTAATCCTAATTAGTCATACTGATAGTCACATTGTTTGTACAATTACAAATAGTTTATGTACTAAAAATCAAAGAAATCAATCAAAAACAAAGTAATTAATTAAACCTAAAGTCCTAAGACCTAAAGTCCCACCCCTTCCTCTTCAAGGTTTTCCTCAAAGCTACAGCTTCTACTTTTACACTTCCAATTGTGTTTAGCAGCAACGAATTTGAAGACACTCTCTCCTTTGACCCCCATGGGAAATGTTTAAATAGTTTCTTGAGTAATCAATAATAATAAATTTTAAATAATATTATGGGTTCTTTGCTATATACAACTCAGTTTTGTTGTACTAGTAAGTCTAGACCAATTAAAATTATTCGTATTCAATTATTCTGCACATACTCATACTCAAAATTAGAATGTACAATCATGAAACCAAACTTCATATTTTTACAATTCATTATCGTTAGTGTATTCTCTTTATACGTAAATATGAATCTTATTATTAGTCATTTTTATAAAATTGGAACAATTTTTCCTAATTACGCACTTTTACAAAGGCTTGAAAAATTAATGTTATATTTATAAAATAATGCGTCATAATAATTCTTCTAAAAAATATTGTTTTGAGAGCTCTGATTACAAAATTGGAGATTTTTTAACTTTTGTCAAATGTTTTATAAATCATTTCATACTTACATTAATATCATTAAAAATAACATCAAAAATACACATTTAAATTTTTTTAAGCACTATGCATTTTTGACACGCTTGTTCCTCGCTGATGCTTGACCAATTTTCTCCTTTTTAAAAAAAAAATCTTTGCCTTTTCAATCATTTTGCTTTGTAAACCTTTTAAATGTTCTAAGAACCCTTTCTCATCATTAAGGTTCAAATCAACGGGTAGATCATAGACAAAATCATCGTCTTTCGTAAGTTCGTCATCATCATCACCATCATAATTATCCTCACCATCACCTTCCATAACTTGATCATCATCACCATCTTTTTTTGCAAACAAATATTTCAACATCAAGCCCGTTAATTCTACCCTAAACTTCTTCCGAATTTTTTCACCAAAGTTATCCTCCTTCTTCCTACTTTCCCAACCTTTCTCATCAAACCTGATTAAATTAAGTTACAAATTCGTAAAGCCCATAAACCACAATCTTTTTCTGCGTTGCCCATAGTATCTAAAGGAGCACAGATTATTTTAGTTTTAATTGTAATTTCAAGGTACTTTTCGAAGCCATTTTTGATATCATTCACGATATCCAAACCAAATTTTATTTCTTCAGGAACTTTGGAGCTTTTGAATTCATTCCTAAAATATTCATCAATCCCCTCGCATAAATACAGTATGTTTTCATCGTCAGATATATCCAAATAAAACACTCCTGCGTGAATATCTTCACCAGGTACATTCAAATAATCCGGTTGATCGTGCGATCCCCCTTGCCGGTATTTCGACGACCATCAGAAAATTAGTCCTGCTTTCGTCTGGATCTTCAGCCGTTAGCTTTGACTTAATGTTCATCTGGTCAAGGTGGTAATCCAAAACTGTAAACGTTTCGGTAGTCCAGTTTGCTATTTTAAAATTGGTCCAAGGTATTACCTGAAGATTCAGAAATACGTTAAATATTATTATAATAATTTTATCTGATTATTCGAATAATTTTTTTAATTGTCCAGAATTTATAATAAGACATGTTCTGGCTCAAAAGCTTTTCCTGGAGCCTGACTCCAATTTACTCTTTATAAATACAAATCTAACTTTCTTTAATAGTTTGATGTATATAAACTACGATACAAAATACCAGCTTTCTATTGATCTTTTCAAAAAAAAACCCTGGTGTTGACCCAAAGAGCCACTCCGACCAAATTTTTTGGAAATCAAACTATGTACGGTAAGCAATATTTTTGATCGACCCCCTGATAGCTTTAGCATACAACTCAAGTTTTTTACTTTTAAGGAAGCGTTTTTAATTTTATTTGTTTGCTTTTAGTAGTACCTTTAATTAACCATCTTTTGAATCCTTACACCTACAAGGCGTATTAAGGTTTAAAGCAAAAACTGGTTTGATATACAAGATTTCAATGCCAAACCAATATTTTGATCAGGAGATGAAAGAGGAATTAGATAATGTAAATATGCAGACACTGTCCATTTAAAAAAAGTAATTTACTTCACAAAAGTTAGTCTTGTAAGACTAATTTTTCATAGACTGAGTTTTTTTTATAATCTATTACTTAAGCCAATCAACAATCTACATTTCTACAGATTTAAACCTTGTATCTTTCTAAATCAAATAAAATTCTTAATATTTAAATACTGAAGTGAATGAAGAAAACTTATGGAAATGTACTAAGGGTTTGATAGAGAGGTTTACCGTCACTTTTTTTTCGTTGCAGCAATGTGCTTTGTCAAGTAGAAATCAATACGATTAAATGGAATAGCAGCCCATGGACGAAGTACATCAAGAATGGAATTTGTACTGATTTCAAAATTGTGGGCCCCAATGAATCTTCGTATAGCAAGTTCTTTTTGAGAATCCTTAAACTGCTTAGGTAATATCAGCTATAATGAAGCTTCCATAGACTTTTTGAACAAATAATTTTCAACAAATTCACTTGCTTATTGCCATTTCAATAGACACTCAACAATTGAATAAATAACGGCAGGGTTTTTGAAAATTTCCAAATTCAGTCGTTTTAAGTCAACGTCTCTTGCGGATCGAACACGGTAATAATTGAATAAAGGTCTCCAATGATTAGTAGCAATGCAATAAAACTCAATGTCATCTTCACATGACTGGTCTAAAACATTGGTTGTGAATTTCTCACTCGCTTTATAGAGAACAGTCAGAATATGTTCTTTGTTTGATGTTTTTGGCATCGTTGCAGATAAATGTTTAAATGAAGTCAGTTTTTGTACTTCTCCTGATTTATTCTTTCAGTACTATTTAAAAAACGTCCGTTCAAGAACAACTTAATACAAATACTGATGAAAATATGTAGGACTTAAAGTTCCCCCAACGCCGGTTTCTCGGGAAAAGTATCTTTAAATATCAGCGGAAATGAAGAAGAAAACAGCGACTTAGGTAATAGTGAAGACGAAGAAAATATGAGTTTCGAGAACCAACAGGAAAGTCAAGATCAAAGTAGAACGAGTGATTGCAGTGCCGAAAAAAGCGGGAAAGAAGATAACAGTGAAAGTGAAGAAAATATGAGTGTCGAGGACGAACGAGAAAGTCCGGCTGAGAGTGACACAAGTGACCAGAGTGATGGAGAAAGCGTCTGTGAAACAAACCCAGCCAGAAATGAAGGAGCTGAGACGGACAGAGAACGAAAGTTCTGCGGAAAAATAGTCCACGCCGCTGGAGATCAAAGAATGAAAAGCAAAAGGTAACAGCACAGAAAATATAAAACCTGAAATACTGTAAAAACATATCTATTATGAGTTTTTGATTGCAGGATGCATTTCAAGTTCGAAAAGAACTTCTGAGATGAATGGATAATATCATGGAAGGTGCGACAGAAGACGTTGTCAAAAGACCAGCCATAACAAGTTCAATTTTTTTTGAGAAACTACAACATGCGTGAAAATTGGAGTAGAGCAAAATTAAATCAACAATTGGAGTAAGTTTTTTTATAATTCTTAGCGTTGTTTCAAAAATTCAGTAAACCATTGTACCCATTATGTATTTTAGATGCAATTCGAAAGAACACGGCTGATTTGTATCCAGATTTTCCAACGTACGAGAAAGAAATGAAAGAGATGGAAAAATATGCTGTCGATATTCAGAATAAAGACGGTGACTATCGTCCATTTTCCTGTAGCATCTGCGAAAGCACATACAGCGGTAGGACGGGATTCATAGCTCATTACAGGTACCACCCATGATTTAGTAAGATGTATATGTAAAATGAAAACTAAAAAGCTGTTCTTCGTCATTTTCAGGTCCAAACATGACCCTTAACTAGATGCATTAACTTGCTCCGGTTCGAGAGGTTGCAAGACCACTTTTACTGACAAATGGAAATATAAACAACATCTAAACAACACACACCGTCTCTCTAAAGAAAAAGCAGCCGAGCTAACTGAAAAGTTTGATTAAGGGATAGTGTACCACATGATTCTGAAATGTTGACTTAAAAATGTTCATTTTGTTTATTAAAATATTTTGAGCAATACACTCTGTAAGAGAAAACAAATCCGAAAAACTCGAAAAACTTAGGTGATGCACTAAATGAAGTAGGTGCAATTAAAAGGATAAAATAAACG
>JAQGBQ010001102.1:0-13484 GCA_034698485.1 Vertagopus arboreus
AGTTTATACGCATCTGATAAAGAACTGACCACCTCTTTTTTTAGGTCTTTAAAATCACAGACTTGCTAAGTTTATTGAAGAGTCAGGCAAACGATAAGAATCGTAAGGACACATATGGGAAAGTTCTTATCAGTACTTACATTATTACGTGAAGATGAAGGAAGGGCCTTTCGCTTTTTCATTTGGTACACTTTGTTATGGATGATGAAGTTGGTGTTTATAGTTCATAGGCTCGTCGGTCATTATATAATAGAAAAGAGGACAAAAGTCCTCTAAGCAGGGAATGCTATCCATATTGCATGGAGGATTTGGGAAATACAATATAGCAAAGGGCACTGATCTTGATTATCATCAGGATGATTAGACAGAAACGACGGCAATGATCACGTATTTTTGCCTCATCACATCATCCCCATTTTCCTACCTACTGGCATACCACCAACAACACTCAGGTGACCTTATGATGAATACAAGGGCTCATCCATCATCTACTACAGTTTGAACTTATCTAATATCCAAGGGACCAAAGCCATTTGTAATTAGTGACCGTTATTCTTGAAATGAGTGTTTCAGCTCCCAAGTTTTGTTCAAATTTAGAAGTCTGTAAGGGTCAGCTTTTTTAGAGATACTTGAATCCCCTTGTCAGATGGAAACAACAGACGGATGGACCAAACCAAAAACCATAACGAATACTTAATACTTAATATGAATGGAAGGAGTCATGCAATTCATACGTAATGCTAAATCTAAGGGCCCCCTTCTCATTATTATGTCCATCTAAACTCCATAAACTTCCAGATTCAGACAAACTGCTCCTAAGTGTCTGGATGACCCTCCCAAAAAACAGTTTCTATATATATTATAATCTACCTATTCGGCCATAGATAGAGAATTAATAATAATAATATTCCAATTCCACATAGAGCGTCCGTTGCCGATATGGACTGTGTGTGGACATTAGAACTACCTGGTTTTTGTTATGTTCTTTATATATATATATTCTTAAAATGTGTAATATTGAATATTATTACGGCGTATTATGGAATATGGAAGACGAGGAGACAGAAGGGATGATGACCCGATTTTTTCTCGTTGGATGGATTTTGTTGTTAAGGGAGTCCATTCATCATACATTTTTTGAAGGGTCCTTTTTGCCCTTTGCTATATTATTATTATTTATTATTGTTGAAAGAAGGACGGATGGGAAGCTCCGGTTTTTTCTCTCCATATGTGTCATGATGAGGACGATGATTATCATTATGGAGCCCTGGACAACTACAACCTACAAGAATGGTGTGGTCCTCTCTCTCTATTACGGACACACACATCAAACTAAACGGCCGCATAAAAACACTAAAACTGTGTAAACTCAATACGCAACAATATGTGGGATATGCAATTTTATCACTTGTATAATAAAGATAATAAAATAAGCAACAGAAATAGTACATTGAGAAGGGCCATGTGACATAATAACATTTTAGTTATATTTTGCTATTTTTACTGTCCAATAATGTTTCGAAATATTTACCTTTTTTTTTTTTTTTTACTCAAAAACATTTTCTAGAATTAGAAATCAATATTGATTTTAATACTTAAATATTTACATAGAAAACCTATTGTACTCATAGACTACGTAAGGGATTGGAAGTTTTAAAAAAATTGAAAGACGATCCAATTCAGTATTGCCCTTTGTAGATGTCCAACGGTTGACAATTTGATGAAATCTGTTTTCAAAACATTCACCCTTAAAAAAGGGTTATCTTCTTTGCAATACGGTCAAATATACTGCAACCCACTATGGAGTAATGCGATCCTTACTCAGTAGAAAAAAAACATTCATCAAGGCGAAGACAAGCCTTCAATAGATAAATGGTTATTAAGTTGAGCTCTACAGTTACCGGTTAGTATCTCTTTCTCAAATCTAACAATCAAGGAACAAAAAACGTATAAAAACTCAATATCCTCAATGTCCATTAATCCCTTTCTGAAGAAGATGAACGAATTTTTATAAAAAGAACTGAAAGAAAAGTCCAATTTATTTTACGAAATAAATAGAGTCCCTTGAAATCGAAGGAGATTTTTTTTGTTTTCAAAAAAGGTCCAGTAGATTATATATATATACAGGCAAATTGCATAGAGTTATATATATCTAGCGATAACCATATGCACTCTAGGGTAGGTAAGGGCAGCTTGAAATTTCACGGACTTAAAAAACACTTGGATTCAATGGATTCCTTGCTGACTGTCTGTTAAAAACGAAGAAGGGTGAAAATCTATAAGACTTTTTTAAAAAAGAAATAATATACTCCTTAGCCAAAGTATTAGATATTCGTTTGGATTGCATGTGGACTTGTATGTATATGTAGTAGTTTTTAAAAACGTTTTTTTATCCTCCTTGGTCCATTTTTGTCCAAGAAGGGGTCTGTGAGCTATAAAAAAAACTCATCTCTTCTGGCCCTGCTGGCTCAATTCATCTTAAAAAACTTTGGATGTAAAAAACCATGGGAAAAGGGCAAGTTATGCCTGACGTATGAAGTAAGTAAGCAAAGACTCAAGACCAGATGCCATATGGACACAAACATCCTTCCTTCCTTTCGAGAAATTAAGAGGATAAAAACCATTCCGTAAAAAGTTTTACTTGTAATTTAGTTTTGACCCAGGAGAGCGACCATGGTCCAATGGACTTCATAATCTTGGAATTTGAATGTAATAAGTAGAGGGGATTGTTTTGGATTTTATAAGTATATTAATACAACCACAATGAAGATATTTCAAATTGCATTTAACATCTAAGGGGGGTCTGAATTTAAAACCCGAGATTTTTTTAAGGTCATAACTGTTTTCAAGTTTACGTAAAGAATTAAAAGCCCTAATAAAAAATACAAGAAACTGTCAGTTGAATGTAAAAATTCAGAAATGTATATGCACGCAATATCTCTCTATTTTTGATTAAGAATTGAATTGAAAAAAGCAACAGTTTGTTGTAATCAAGCATACAAGCTTCGGATTGCATGTCAAATAAATTTATCACTCGTTCAATATGCTACTTCACTTCATATAAGTTTTCATTCAAAAAAATAAATTTTGTTTTTACAAAATGTCTTAAAATTCTTCGTGAGGAAAATCATGTACACTTTTGGTTTTGAGTGATAACGGCGCTTTTAAAGCTTTAAAAGGCTCAATTATTATTTCTTGATATAAAAGCTACTACCATCTAAGGATTTTGAAGAGTTGTGTATTATTCCATCCTATTTGAATTTATATTTTTTCCTCAGCCAGAGAAGAAGATGTTAGTGGGTAAGGTATAGAGAGGTACGTTGTTGTATACGGCTGTGGTAAGGAAATCAATAAAAGTTTCATTTGGTTGTGTGCTACCGTGTGTGCCCGTGTGTGTCTAGAGAGGCTAGGTGAATTGGATGGATGTGGGATGACCTATAAAAAAAAGACGAGGACGGACGAAAGGAGTCAAGCGGAAAATAGTTTCCACATTTGCGCAAAAACATAAAAGTTTGTGGACGAAGGACGAGAACGGTGGTCGGTGGAGTCCGAGGAAATGGGTTGTCCCTCACACGAAATCACTTGCTACCCGAATCTACCCGGGTATCAGTGGTCAACCGAGATGACCACTCCCTCGCCCTCTCTATTATTCTGCCCCTGCCTTCTTCTTATCCTCCACTGACCACTTAAATCATCCCAACTCCACTATCCGTCTTCATAAATTCTAGTCCGAGTGAAAGTCGGGCGGTTAGAGAAATTTTATTTTCCCTGATATTGAAAAGTTTGAAATGTTGCTGGCTTTTAGAGAGAAAGAAAGTGTTTATTAATACTGCCACAATTCCTCAAGCATCTTGTTTACCCAGATACATGCCACTACCATACATGTACGCTACGAGGTAGCGTACAGATTTGCTTCTAAGGGCATATTGTTATTCCCTTTCTCTTTGGTAGTTTTTCGCGAGAGATAAATATAATGCATAAAGTTGACTAACAAAGTTGCTTAGTAGCTAAAAGAAAGATCGATATTTGTTTCATCTGTGTGTGCGTGCCATAGTGAGCCACCACCACCGCGACTGCCACAAGATGAAATAAAGGAACTTTACTCTTGGTCTACTCGTCTCTCAGTTTTCGTCCTCGTCTTTTACACTAAATCCACTCGGGGACTTCCAAAACGACAGCTAGTCCACAATTGCTACTAATACAACATTATACTGAGAAATTCTATCCAGAAATATCTTCGTCCTTCTTCTTACTACAACCATATGAGAGGACATTCTAGAGAGAGAGAGAAAGAGATCATCTCGTCGTCCTGAGTCTCCGTGTCTCAAAACTTTCATGACTTCTTTGGTCCAAGACATGGAAAGTTTTGCAGGTATATGTAACTGACACACTCGCCATCAACCAAACAGGGTCTAGAGATATATATAATACCCGGTGGGGACTGTTGGGACAGTTTGGACTTTGCATAGTAATAGCCAAATCCATATTTATACACTCAGGGTACTTGAGATTAATTAAAATCTCTTACGGGTTTATACAGTCATATAAACCTTGTGTACATATGTACCTATATATTAGACCACATCCTGGGGTAATAAGTCCCCACATATGGAGACCGTAGCTTTCTAAATCGTCGTTAATTAATAATTTTGTGATGGAACTAGAAGAAGCAAGCTAGTACGTTGATTTATTTAGGTAGACTTGGTTTACAAGTGCATTCTCTGACAGAATTCTACATTTGCTTATTTGCATCTTACGAAATGAAATCAAGCCTTGGAATCCCTAGACGAGATTAGCCAAGACTCCATGAATACACAAGAGAAGAGGAGAGCAGATCTTTGATCTATTAGTTTAAAATGTACAGAAGAATGTAATAAATATTAAAATGTATACAATGTTTAAGCACAAGGGTCTTTATTGTATGTATTACATACCATATTTATCTTCTAATAAGTATAGCTACTACATCAGATTAAAATGGTTCAATTTTTCCAGATGTAATTAGTCCAAGTTCCAACGATTAGTCCAGACTGGTGGACAGACTCCTGGTTTTTAGAACCGTCCTTGCTTATAACGACCGATGGACGAAAAGGAAGAAGGAAAAAAGTAATCGTGCTGACAGGACAGACTGGGGTTAGATTGTTAGATGGAAGATTGATGAATACATAATACATATTAGAATTGGATTAATAAGTCTTGGATTATCTGGACAAGCATCTGTGTTCTCTGGATGGTGGATGGGATTCTTGACTATACCCAAGGATAATTTGGATATATCTAATAGCATATACTATTTAGTAGTGAGTGTCTGCTGAATCGATTCCGAATTGGCGATTTGTATCAAGTAGTCAACGAATTGACTAATACCGGAGCTAAGCTAAATGCAAACCATTCGTCCGTCTCGTAGGTATTTGTTATTTGGGATTGTCCATCTCATATCATATTAAAAATTGCGATAAACCTGAGACCATTTCACGTTGGCCAACATGTCAAATTCTACGAATATGTAATTAGAATATGATACGTATTGTCCAGACATGTTCCAGTACAGAGCTAAGGGCAAAAGGGCAAATTCTTTATAGGACAACTCTGTTGACTATTAAGGCATTTACTTTGGCTCCCGTCCCTCTTATTTTCCAACTCCACAATTGTCTCATGGACTGAGAAGGATTGAATGAAATGATATTTTATTATTATGGACGAAGGGACAGACAACTGATATGAATTTATTAGACATGGATGGATGAAGGAATTGATACGATGCGACTACAGCAGCAGTCCAATCCAAATGCCATCTCCATATATAACATCTCTCATGTCTACCTATACATTTTTACATCATCAAAGTATTCCATACTCAATTTGTACTTCTGTCCATAATTCTGTCCTCTACTATAGATATTGAATCCCATTATATTAGATGAAAGAGACATGCCAGATAAGTTCGGAATTTTTAATGGGGTATTTTTTTTTTAATTATTTGGGACACAAGGACCATTATAATAGGATCGATTGCGACATACATAGGCACAGTATGTAATTCGGTCCGGTTGGAATGGTTTTAGTTTTTACAAAAAAAAAACTTGAATATAAAATGAAGTTCTTTAAAAGCTTTGTGTTTTTAGATTGCAGATTTATGGTGAATAATGATAAGATTTGAGTGTAAAAAAAGGGTTCCAGTGGATTTGAATTT
This sequence comes from Vertagopus arboreus, assembly GCA_034698485.1. Classification (NCBI taxonomy): domain Eukaryota; kingdom Metazoa; phylum Arthropoda; class Collembola; order Entomobryomorpha; family Isotomidae; genus Vertagopus; species Vertagopus arboreus. The sequence continues at coordinate 6,194 of JAQGBQ010001102.1, forward strand.
AAAATCGTGTTTTGGTCTTTGGTGGTAATTATGGCGAGAAGAGAGCTTTTGGTTTCTGAAGGGATGATGAGTATGTGATGATCAATGTGTCAACATATGTCATTGACAGGAGGTGTAATTTTTTACGGAGGATATAATATTTTTTAAATACCCTAGTGGCCAGTTCACAGGATCACAGGATATAGAATTCACACGCTTCGGTCTACTACATACAGAATACATAAATACATATAAATACATATGCTTCGTCACTAGTAGGGTGGCCAATATATTATCCATCACACAATACAGCAACTACAAAGGGTTCAAGTTGAACTGATCCATCGTCCAGAATAATTATATGTAATAATAACACGTCTTTTTCGTTAACTGTCAACTTCAGAGGGGCATTTTAGTTTTGAACAATCTTCTTTGCAATTCTCTACACTTTTTTAACAACTTTAAAATAATCGGAAGCAAAACTCTAAATTCGGGGCTTCAAAAGAATGATTCAGAAATAGAGAATAAAACTGACCAATGCTCAGAGCATTTGTTGTTTTCTATTTTCTACCCTTGTCACAAGTTTCTAATTCGGAATAAAAAATAAAGCCTGTAAATACTAATAGTATAAAACCGTGATATGGAAACAACCAATAATTCTGAGTAACAATAGGAAATGACCGTTGCGGATCTAATCCCAATTTTTCATTCGGACCGAGAACCCTGCGGACAATAAATATTTTTATCCCACCCGAAAACCGTGTATGTGATATCGAAATGTCGAACTCGTGTCTATCGTCTATGCATGTTGTATGTAGTAGATTGGATGTAAATAAATAAACAAGAGGCTTTACAACGACCAGCCTTACTATCTATTACTATTACTACTGCATATTAGAGATGGATAAAAACGTTAAAAACATTATAAAAACTGGTTGGACAAGGGATTTTTCGGCCGTGTAGAGATTCCCTGCCACTGTGAAAAAAGCTAGAGAGTGATTAAAGTTTGAAAAAGGTGGACATGAGGCTGTATAGAGAATGGACATGACACACTCCTGGAAGGCCCCAACGGATCAGTAGTAGACAATGGACCAGATGATTTCTCCATAATAAGAATGAATGAATGAATAGGACACGGGCCAAATCATCTCCGAAAAAACTGGACATTTTTATTGTTTCTGCATTTTTATTTCCCTATCTGAATAATAAAATCCATTCAACTTGTGTACGAGTACAACAAGGATATAATATATTCATTCACAATACATTTGTGATACGATATACAACCCCAACTGCCCTATGGACCAGAGACGTATTATAAAACCACTTTCCCTTGACTCGTGTCCGTGTCTCTTTTTATATTATTCATTTATATATATACACGTATTGTCCGTGTATTCAAATTTTCGAATCTAATCGCCTGCACCTTGCCTTACTTTGCATGTTTTTTTTTAAAAAAAACTGTTTAAAAAATCGGATGGAACTAAAACCATCAATTAGTTTCAGTAAATTAGGCTTTAAAGTTTAAATAGTATTCAAACATAGTTTCTAACAGGGAAATATAGGGGGAATATAAAGGAAGCAATGGCTCAAGAAGGCGATGGGGCCAAAAGATCAAAACTGTTTCCCATAAAATGTCAACCCTTTTAGTTTTTAGAATTTAGAATCTCCAGACCAGCAAGAATGTCCCATCTTCTTATGAGACTTGTTCTTGAGAAGCAAATCTTTAGGTCAGAGGTTGAACATTTGGAACCTATTGTACTTCAAGCTTTAGAAAATATACGGGACTTTTTTGACAATTTCTGGAGAGTTGCAACTTCCTTAAAGAAGAACATTGACCTTTTTGCCATAAAAATGACAATATTTTCGAGGTGGTGGTCACTTACTAAGTCATTATATCTGACATGTAAGTAAGCTGGCTGGGCTGAGAACTCTGACTTTTAGATGATTTTAAAAGAAGAATAAAATCTCTGTAAAGTAAATCTGAAACAGAGTTTAGATAATAGTTAAAAGTCAGTTTAGATAACATGAAGACAAGATGCCGATGCCTGAAAAGTCCGTTACAAAGAAATACATATGTAGAAACAAAGGGCGAGATATTATTATTGCTGTCCATCCGGTCTCATTTTTTCCTCCTTTCCTTCATGCCAATTCCTTAATGTCATTTGATCAGGCAACCTTCCTTTCCACACTTACACATAGCAGCTCAGTTTAGTGTCATTTATTCGTTTGTAAGTTTACTGTCACATTAGTCTTGTTCTATGTGTATAGGAATGAGAATATATATTTTTGAAAGTATTTTTATTTAGAAATTAATGGCGATTTTAAAAAGTTGACCTCTACTCCAATACAAAATGTCCAAATCTCCATTGAATTGTAATGAACAATTACATATTACTCTACTTTTTGGACAAGGAACAATCGGCTTGGAAGTTTCACTCGCTTTTCCCTTTTCCATAAATTGGATCAATGCCAAACAGTGGAAATTGCAAATGGCTTGGCCACTAAAACCAAATTTAATTGTCCTTTGCTTCAAAATATTATGGAAGCACTTAAACCAAATGCACTTTCCAGGGTCAGTTATTCCCGATTTTGGAATATAATTTTGCCTACAGCATTTTTAAATGTTCAACTATGATTCGAGACTTTAGAATTCAAGACAACTATACACAATTGTATATACATTGCCCCAGTCAGTATGTAAGGATGTGAACAAAAATTCGATCTCAACTTGACGGTTATAATAACATTATAAAATTATACAATTACAAAAGTAAAGGATAACATCCTTCAACTTGAAGAAACATAAAAAAAGTCCATCCTTATAACTCCATGAGAAAAAAACTGACAGTGGCAAAAAGTCATTTATAAATCCATCATTTTTCCCGTTCCCAACAAAAAGAAGTTATGTACTAGAAAGAAAACTCGGTGTAGAATAATACATGTAAAATTTAAACCCAAGACTTGGAAACCTTCTAAACGAGCGATTATTATTATTCAAAAGAAAAAAATATATAAGGTGACCAAAAGGATGATAAGAATACTAGAAATAGATTATTCATAATATGCATACTATATGCATGCATACGTGATTCTTGAACCAGTTTTTCCCATGGCCTTTTCCTTTTAGAAAAATATTGACCGCTAAGGGTCCACCAAGAAGAGTCCCTTACTTATTACTTACTACTACCAGAAGAGAGCTTTTGTATCTCAAATCTGAATTTGAAATCAGTTTTTTTTATCAACTTGAATTCTTCACGGAAGCAAAAACCTTTTCAGGCAAAAAAATCTCAAATGGCTTTTGCATATCCGAATGATTATAAAAACTATACACAGCAGATTTATATTATTATTAAGGGCCCTACTCTGCATATGTAGATAAGAGGAGATTGGGATAAATTTATAATTGAAAAAAGCGTTTAGTTTATTACGACAAGGGTTTTTGGACTTTTAAAAGGGAGGCAAAAAACGAAGGGGTCTTCAAGGGTTGGCCATTCTAGAGATCTACTAATAAACTATTGCCCATAAAGGTTCATTTCTGCCTGAATCTAAATGTCCATTGAGACAATTTGCTGGGGAAGGTCTTGACAGAAATTTAGAATAATTTTGAATACGAATGGATAGGGGAGAGGAAAAAATTTCACACGGTCAAAAACTCTTTTTGAATATTCTCTGTCTTCCCAATGTGTGTAATCATAATATGCTGAAGAAGAAGAAGAAGAGGAAAAGGTTTATTTTAATAAGGGTTTTTAAATGGCAGTAGTGATGGTCATTTTCTTACAAGTTTAGAATCTTCTTTCAAAGAAGAGAAGGTAGTAGAGAGGATTTGCCTTAGTGAACTTTGAAATAAGGCAATTCTCTTGACATTGAACAGAGATTTATGTAAATTTAGAACTTTTCGCCTTCTTTTCACTATTCTACTCCTTTCTGGAGGGTCTTTCTTTATAAAGCCAATAGTCAATATATATACATATATATATATGTAGTGCATAAATGGTATCATCTCTATATACAGATGGATGGACCAACTCTTATTTTCTATTTAAATCTCCCTTTTAAGGCTTACTAAAAAGATTTGGATAATCGATTCGGATTTCGGCTTCAAAGATTATTACATTTAGAGAAATATATACATATAGATAGAATGGACAACATTTACTTAAACCAAAATATAAATCCATTTTACTCAATTGTGGGAAAGTGGTTATTGACATTTTCTACAAAGTAGCAAAATAATTGCCAGGAATGAAAGATTTTTCACGAGATTTCTTAATTTTAGTAAAATAACAGAAAGTTGAGAAAAAAACATTTTTTTAAAAAGTAAAAGACAAAATATCTTCATAATTTAAAAAAATATTTTCTTGTTAAAATCATTTGAAAGTCAAGCGCAGTGTTATCGGATATAAGAAGTGAGTTGGGTTGCTTACCTTGTGCAATTCTCAGTGCAGGGGTTTTAATCCGCATCTTTGCTCAACTCGGATAATAATTGCAACAAACGTCTTTCTTTACTTATTCAATGTTATTCGAGCCAGATGGTTTGAGAAATTGCGAGAGATAAATTGAAAAACTTGCAAACTTTCTTGAAGAAATCAAAACTAGTCTTGAGAAAATATTTTTTTAAGAGCACGGCAGAAACCTTTTTGGCCTGTCATAAATGTCCACTTCCTAAACACAAGTCTGAAGATCCGTATGAATAATAATAATATGAGACTTTATGAGATGATGGGCTGGGATTTCCTCTTCTTAAACCTCTTGACTTTCTTCCTGATGATGATGATAATAATAATCCATCCAGATGAGAATCCGAGAACAAAACACCAGCCATTTTTCTCCCGAAGAAGAAAACGCTAGAAAGTTTTACAGTTCCACAAGAATGTTAGAAAAATCATTTTTCAAAAAAATGTAAAAAAAATTGGGTCTTGTGTTTTTAATGAAATTTTGTTTCAACCAAACCACTGGAAATGTAACTCCATTTCTTTTAAGAAATATTTAAGATACTTTATGATAAGTTTGGGTTGAATCGAGTTTCTCACTTTCGGGGAAAGTCTAATTGTAAAGTCTCACTCGTGTCTTTCACTCACTTTATGTTCGCTATTCTTCTAACAACTTCCGGTTCGTTAGTAACTTTTCTATTTACTTTTTCTTCTAATTGACATTTCAAATTAGGAATTTTGAGCTTATAAATTTCCTGTTTTTTATTCCAAAAAATTCTCTTTATATAATCCAGATTAAATCTTGAGATTTTTTTTTATTCCACTATGTATTCCAGTTTGAATCTATTTAGCCCACGACGCACATAAGTTTTACGTATTTTGTATTTCTGTATTGGTCAGACGTCCTTTGGAAGAGATGGATTAAGAAATTGTTGATCAAGTGTCAACTCAAGTACTTAATAGTAGTAAGTAGTATAGGGTGCCAAAAACAACCCAAAGTTACAAAGGTATATTTCTGATCTTGATTGTATAGTTAAACTCCCGAATTATTTATAATCAAATGATTCAGAGTTCCAAACTTGACTTTATTTCCAACGTAAAACGTTGCACTCGGACGCTGTGAATGACGATGAACAAGTGCTAACGTTCAGTAACAATACACCCCAGTAGTAGTAGTAGTATTAGTATCAACTATACCGGCCCCACGACAGTGATTTCTATCCTTTGTTAATCTCACGTCTTATTATTCTTATTGTTTATGTTTTTAAATAATTGAAGACCTTTAGTTTTTAAAACGTTAATAAAGAATCTCAAATCTACTTGTTATTGTTGTTTTATATGAAGAGTAGTAGTGGTTTTTTAAAACGATTGTGTATGTGTGTTTTCTATCCGAGGATAAAAGGAATACTGGAAGATGGTTTTTTACTCCTGAGGTTACGTATTCCTATTTCGATTTCAAAAGGGGGAAAGACATGGAGCAAAAGGTTGGCCGAGAGTGTCCGTGGCAAGAGCTACAGCTCAACTGAGCCCAGTTAGATTCTCAACAGTAGAAGGGACTTGGGCCAGTCAATATACCAAAAACTGCTTCTAACTTGCCTTCCTTTCTGCTGAGTCTGTCAACTTATTCACGTACTTTCCACCAGACCAAATCCAACCGGACTTGGCTATACAATAAGATATTCTACTACTACTCTTCTGCTTTCTACCTCCCAACTTTGAGTCTTATCGAACACTTTGTCGATGACTTTGAATCTGACAAGAAGTAAGTACCGTCGTTCTGAGAAGGTCCACGCTTCTTCTTCTTCTCTAGTATGTATGCGAAGAGATTAAAGAAGTTGAGCTGGGTTGGTCTCTCTCTGCCTCGTTTTCTTGTAGTGTGTTGTATCGATGAGTCGTATGTGTTCATATGTGTATAGAACGAGAATAGATTCGAATCGAGTGAAGGTACATAAATGTGTATGTGACAGGTTGGTCCGAAACGACCGGCGCGAACAGGACATGCAGAACACAACAATGCCCGGGTGGTAGTATGTAGTTTGGATTCTGAGGACGGGGCGGGCAGCAGGGCAGGCCAATGATGACCACTAAAAAGGACTGGACTCTCATGTCCACCACGCAGGACGGGAGCTCAGATCAGAAAAATTCGGGCACAATCAAAATCCACCCGGGTAGCGAATACACATCTTTACTTACACATACATAATAATCTGCATATGCATATTTGATGCAAAGTACAATAATAAAGGCAAAAACAGCTTCCTGGAATGTTGACTGCAGCTTTTGGTGCAATCCTATGCAATCCGGGATGCAATGCGAGGTCATGAAACGGTGCAATTCATAATAGGCCTTACAACCTGCAAGTAACTTGAAGGAGACGAGGGTGTAATAAAACTTTGATGCATATTTATATACCAAGACATTATATTTATACGAAAGGAACTAGAAGAGAGAGAGAGAGATGCAAACTGCAAGTCGTTCTTCAGAGCAAGATTTAAGATTATAATATTCCCGAGGAGGTTGAGGAAGTTGTGAGTTGGGCAACTTTTCATAGTGTTAATTAAATATTAATTAGGTTCATGGTTTCAGACTAGAGGAGTCTTTGAGCTTTTGCTTATATAAGTATCAAAGTAGTTGCTCATAGTTTTAGACATTAGATCATGTGTACTACCTTATAAAATAACATTGGACGATTCTGCAATGTTATTACATGTAAACGGCATGTTATTATATTATGTACTATTCTCCGTATTATACAAGTGGGGCTTACTCATTCATTTGAAATCATCTTGAAACGGGGCAGACTCACTGGAAACAAATGCACAGAAATAGTTCCACACTACTTCTCATTTCTTAAGAAGTCGGAAGCTGAAAGTCTTCAA
>JAQGBQ010001103.1:0-13479 GCA_034698485.1 Vertagopus arboreus
AGACTCCTTAGCTAAGCTAGAGATATCGATATTGTAACTGTTTGTAATTGCTTAAGTCTCCATGGCAGCTGCCGTAATGAGATGGAAATAAATCACATTCATTCATTCATTCATTCATAGTGTACATTCAGGAATTGCAGTCCAAAACACATTTTGCAGTAGCTGAAATAAGGTTAATACGTATTTTTAATGTTGCTTTAAATGTATTTTTAGATGGATTGGATTGGTAAAGTTCTTGTTACAAATTGAGCATTAAGACGTTTGTTCTTTGATGTTAACCCGCAAGTGAGAGAATAAATTATGTATCTGGGTAAATTATTTTTTTCAAAAATAGCATTTGTTGGTTTTATCCTTCGTATGCACTCCGGAAATGTGTAGTTCTAAGTTGCTATTGGAAGTGAATCCTTTTCCACAGATCTGACATTTGTGAGGACGCGTGTGGCTTTTCGTGTGTTTGGTCAATTCGGCAGTCGTATCAAATGATTTTTGACACACGTCACAATGAAGCCAGGATTCTGGATTTTCACCAAAAGTATGTTGGGTTATCAGGTGATATCGGAGAATAGCCTTAGTTGTGTATTCTTTGCGACACATTTCAGCCCAGTAGAAATGACCGATTGTCGAGATTTTATGTGTTGTTTCAGTTGCCTATTTGTTGTGAATTCTGAGATTTTGCAGAATTCACATTTGTTTGGTTTTTTTCCTGTGTCTCATCATGTGTCTTGATAAGCTGCTCTTCGTGTCCAACCGTTTGCCACATATTTTGCAGTTGAACGAAACATCATTTGAATGAACACTTCTCATGTGCACTCGTAATTGATCTTGTCGCTTGAATGTTTTGTCACAAATATCACATGGAAATCGTCTCTCATCCGAATGACCCGATTTATGAATAAGTGTTTGTGTTGTTTTGAATTGTTTTGGGCACTGGTCACACTGCCAAGTTGGAATGAGTTCAGAGTGCATATGTTTGTGGTGTTGATTTAAAGCTTGATTAGTTTTAAAGGCGGAACCACAAGGGTCACATTTGAACGGTCGTTTGCCCGAGTACAAACGAGCCAAGTGTCTTGTTAGATGGTATTTCTGTGTGTAAATGTTTGGTGATATAATGAACAAGTGAAGGAAATTGCACCAGAGTGAATGCTGGAATGGGTCTTTAAGTTTTCTGCGGTTGAGAATGATTTCAAACATTCTTTACATTGAAATGAAGTCGATTGTTTGTTTTTTTATTTATTTTCGACATTTTAAATAATTTATTTTAATTTCGACAAAAATTTTTTATTACCTTACTTTTCTTAAAACAGCTTGATAGAATTGGGGTTGACTGTAGACTGAAGGACTTGCTAAGACGAAATGAATATTCATTTGAAAATCCAACTTTTCAGAGGTACAAAATTCTGAGAACAAGGGTTGGCTTAACTTGGCTATATGTATAAAACTAAAACTATAAATATGAATCGGTATTATATTGAAAATAAATTCCACCCTTCCCTTACAATGCTTGAAACTGTGAAGTATTTAAGCTTTAGATTACAGGAGTTTAAAAAACTCGACATGCATACATATACAACACTTTGGTTTGGTTTTAAAACATTTTGGTTTAAAAAAATTGAGTTATTTTTAAGCCGTTAGAAAATTTTATGACTTGTTTTTTTACAATGTTCTTCATTTAATTAACTTTCGGTTGGATTTTTAATTGCACATTTAAAAAAAATTCAGTGTTTAACTCAAATTAAATTTGTGCACTTGTCATAATCTTGTAAATCCCAATAAACATCCAAAACTAACTAAATCTCCTTGTTTCGACAAGCAGCTTGAAATTACAAAACCCGGGCTAAGGAATTATTACCTTAAATATAGTCTAAACGTTTTAATAGCCCGACGCAATTAGAATAAATAATTTATTTGTTCATCTAGACAGATGACAAATGAAACTTGTTTTGTTCCACCCTGCATAGTTTTCTTTTAAAAATATTTACCTGTTTATTAAATAAAAAAAATTAAAATGATGTTTTAATTTGTTTGATACAGCTAGGAGGTTTTTATTAGGACGAACATTAATTCTGTTTTGAATCAACAGCCGTAGTGGTTTCCTAAATCTTTATCCATTTAAAATTCTAAGTCTTTAAAATACCGTATTCATCGTTTAAATTATTTCAAAATTAAACTTCAAAATTCTTAAGCTTTCAACACATTTCTAGCCTTAACTTGAGCATGAAAAAGATGTATTATTTTTAAGAGTTAGTATGGTTGGAATTAGTTTGTTGTTTTTGTGAATATGTATAATTAAAATCTAAGTAGGGTCTAAAACATGTATCATCCTTAAGAATATACTCTTAGAAATGTTGACTCAACAGCTTCATCTTTAAACCAACAATTCATTAATTAAGTAATTTGAAGGATCTAGATTCCCAGTTGATAATGGAAACAACAAAGGTAATTTGTTCAAGATTTTTACTACAAAAATTCTAAAATTCTGAAGTTAGTGTCCAGAGCTGTAAGCAAATTTTGGTAATATTTTGAAGCCTTCCATTCATAATTATTTTATGAATTCAGGAACATGCTTGAAAGAAGGTTTGGTAGCTGTCGAATTCTCTTCATCTAAGAGCATAATAATATGGAGATCATAGATATTTTCAAAAAAACATTCTGATCGACATGGTAAAATTGCAAAAAAAATGATTAGTGGCCAGATCTGCGTGAGACTAAGACGATTCCAACGATGTACAATACGTCGAATTTGGCAAAAGCTTTAATGAACTAACCTTTGAAAACTTTAGGGAAAATGAACTAAGTTACATACAAGTATAGCATTCTCGCTCTTATAATAGAGATAAACCAGGGACTAGGGTTCAAGCCCAGGTCAGGGCTAACCCTTTTACTTTTTGCATCTTGCTGTCATGCAATATTGCACTTAAATATAGATTTCACCTTTAATTAATGAAGATTAAATTTGTATTTAAGTGCAACGGTGCATAGAACTGAACCACTATGTAATGCCTACCATTCCAAGCCGGATACCTGTAGACATTCTATCACATTTAGAGTCACAATAATAGTAATTGCTTGATAGAATGTATTTGATACTGTCGGTAATTCAAATTGCCTTCCAATGTAGTAAAGGTAAAATAATTGGAAGTTTTGGTATTAAAAAACCATAAGGTAATTAGTTTTACCGATCAAGAAAATTTCAGTCTTTATTAAAAACGACTCATATATGAGACAAATTTAGGGAAGTAATTTTAATTATTCACAAAATCATTTACAAAAAACCCCGCAACACTCCGTTTCCCCCCCTTAGCTTCCCATTCGACAGATTCCTACAAAATTAACCGTTTCTTATAAGATGCAAAATATATCACCAATGAACCCCATTAATGTAGCCGTTTTGTACTTACTAAGTTAGAGATGTCGCATGCATTGACATTCAATAGGTGCAGTTATACAAAACCTATTAAGTAACAGTCTCGTGATCAACCTGCTGTAAATCATCAGTCAGCTGCATTTCTTTGAAATTGTAATGACCTATTTTTCTTGAATTACGAAATTTTGAATCTTAGATTACTTTTCTCATTTTGAAGTAATAGATTTCTATTGTGCTATTTTCTGAGCTCTTGTAATCAATTAGACTTGACTTTCATTTTGATTGCCGTTTGCTGTGGAATGGGCAAATATATTTGACAATACGTAGATTAAATTGTGTTTAAGTTGGTCCACTACTTTTTCAGCTACATCCTTTTAATCTTGAAGAAATAAGCTCGGTAAAAAGATACTATATTTTGTTAATAATTTATCTTGATCTTGTGTCCAGTAATTAGAGCAACGAACTAAAAACCAAACTCCTGCTGCCTGTTGAGAAGATAGTTATGACCTAATCGACCATTGCTAGCTTGAAAAGGTTCACCCATGGCCTGTTGATGTGTATTGGTTTTGATAGGTGTGAAAATTAGTTGTTCCTTTCAATGTACCGAGAAAAAAAAAGGGAACTCAATTCTCATAGAAGTTGACTTTGAAATAACGTTGATCAGTGTTTGTCCCTTAATTACAATCGCTACAGGTCAAATTTATTGATTAAATCTCCGCGTCAAAATCCGTCGAATAGTTTTTGCGTCCATAGAAATTTCACCCATATTCAATCTTATAATGTAGGATTGTGGAGTAGTTTGAATTGCAAGTTTATTTATTATTTAGTAGAAACTGTAATAGCCACTAGGCTTGGACGACTGGTTTTGCCTTACTTGGTAAACAATTATCTGCTCGAATTGTTTGCATAATGCTTGGTTTGCTTTGTTGGCTTGATTTGCTTTTGCTTTATTTACTTGTTTGTTGGATGGGAAAATCTGATACTCTAGCATATTATTCAAACGCAAATTTGACAAAAAATCATTGTACTTCGTTTAAATTAATCATAATTAAACTTCACTCTGAAATATCATTAATAGTTTTTTTCCTAGGTCTGGCAATATTGTAACTATGGTTACCATAAAAGGCTTAAGCCAAGGTATGCATTCGGCCTAAGGTCTCAAATCTGTCAAACGACCTACAGCCTTAACGGTTAGAGATACGACAAAAAATAATCAGGCAAAAAACTTGAAGAATGTTGTCTAGATATGGCGCAAAGATATAGAAAGTTCAGAAATGTCACTCCTTTACGGTTAAAAATCGATTTCCAATTTTCAAATCGCTAATGCCTGATAGAAATTTCACATCTTAAATTGACATATACTGATTTTTGAGTTCGTTAGTTATCTTGCTTTGATCTGGCAAAATTTCCGGGTCGTAGGTCCAAAACTCGTATAGTAAAGGCTATTTTAAGAGACCTACTTTTTGCGAAAAATTACCATCCATTTTAAGTAAGGCCTTCGAATTCCAGATTCCTTGTCAGATTTTGGTTTTTAACGTCGTCTCGAAATTTGTGTTGAAGTTGCCAGAAAACTAGAATTCCAGATTCAGAGAATGTGTTCATAATTAATTTAATTCGTTGAGAAATATGAACATGGAAACCCGAAAACAGCATTACGTTTTCCAATTTTTCTTCTACCAGAAAACATTTGTGTTTTGGAAATGCAATTTGGAATTGTTCAGTGTTATGCATGCTGCAGCTATCAAGTGTTCTATCATAAATCGCTATTTTTGCGTTGGTGGCATTATTAAGCCACTCAATATTACTATACCGTATATTCTGATTAAAAATTTTAATAGTTTGATTAAGAATATCTTGTAGCCCATGTCTCTCAAAATCATACTCAAAAGAACCCAAACCTAGCTTATATGGATTATAGTAAAGAATGTTATATCCTGCATGGACAACTTTGCTTAAGTTTGCAAGGGGAATAATTGCAGAGGGGGAGATCAACTTTGCGGTCATATAAGATTCGAAATACATGCTGCAGGTGAGAAAAACGGTGAGAAAAACTACATTAAAGAAAAACATGTAACTGTTCCTGCAACATTGTTTCATCAAAAACCCATAAACATTGAATACATTTATCAGCAACACTTTAGTTGAGAAGCCTTGTTAAAATGAAACAAGAACTGCGACTGCGCAGACGGTGAGAGTGAGAAGCAACCAAACGGTCCAATAAAACGGGGAGATCCAAGCAATTAAGCTGATTGTTTCAGATCGCGGAGTTGGATCGCAGTAAATTATTCTAGCACTCGCGTAACCCCTAGAGAAAACAGATTGATGAATATCGTTTTAATTTCTAATGTTAATCATCATCTGTAAGCATCCAAAACGAGTGGGACTCATACAACGCGTGTATTGGGTGGTCATGTTAACAACCGCAACCAAGGACTCTGCCTCTGCCATCTGATAAGAACAGTGCTCATAATAGAAGAAATTTTGTGTTTTGTTTCGACTCCAAGGACTGGATGGGCATAATGGTTGTGATTCCCATGAAAAAAGAAAACCAATAGAGATTCGAATCTTGCTCCATTCTGAGCATTCTGAGTTTAGTGGTTTCTATTGCATGGATCTTATGCCGACGTGGCAGAAATATTCTTTCGAATTCTAGTTTCTGCACAAAGTCATTAATCATTTATTTTTTCAACCATTACTTAAATTAAGCTGGGAAACTGTCCGCCAAAGAACAACATAAGTCAATGTAAAACCAATATATTGGTTACTAGTTATTGAGGCCCGACAAAGCCGATCAAAATTAAAGGTCAAGAAGACGGGTCATGAAAATATGTTTGGAGACACTAACACAATCCTGCCGTAACTATTTGTTACCTTACCAGTGGTGTAAAGGTTCAAATGACGTTTTCCTCGATCAGGTCGGGTAAAAACTACGCATTTGACCTTTTTGAAGGTCAAAGGTCAATTTTTTAAAAAACACTTATTGAGCAAAATGTGCTCTATTTTGAATGACAATTTAGTTTAAATCGGATTAAAACTAATAATTTGACCTTTTTCGTTTAGAAGGTCAGAAGTTGACATTTCGAAAATGCTTTGAAACAAAAGTTTGTCTATTTTGAACAACCATTTTAATGACGTTATTCCCGACAAAATCGGATGACATGTACGGTTTGGAAGTTTTTGACTTTTTAAAGGCGATTGGTAAATATTTTTGAATTTTTTATTTTAGCCGTGTTCGAGTTTTAATACTGCGCTTGTAATGACGCATTCAGATTTAAAATTGAATAGGTGTTTAGCAGGAAGGAGTAGTAGCAGACGGACCGACTGACACTTAAATATTCCTAGCGCTTTATGTGGTAAGATGTTTGGACTGTGTTTTATGTAGTACTAGGAGTAAAATCCCCGCAAAGCGGATCTAAATTAAAGGTCAGAGGTCATGAAGTAAGCATTTTTGAGACTATCAGAATGTCCACATTTACTTTAAAGCAACAAATAAAAAGGGCTTTGTCAATTGACCACAGAGCAGCCGATAGTAGCTGGAAGCTGTTCTGTGGCATTTGACCTTGTTTTGACATATTTTAAGGTCAGAGGTCAATATTTTGATCACTTAAATCCTCGATGCGACCTTTTCAATGAGTTATTCAGATTGAAAATCGGATGTTTGGTTAAGGAGGAATAGCAAACGACATCAAGCCTTCAGCAGAATATTGAGTAGTCCTTTTTCAACTTTCCTTTCTACAACATCGTTTGACATTAACTCCGCGTAGCGTTTTCCTTTTTACTATAACCAGAAACGTTAATGTTTTTATCTCTAAAATCGACCAATATCATTATTCTTTGAAGACATCTTTAAACTTAACGAAACTTTTCAAACGGTACTTTTAAAGTCCAAAACTCAATTTTGCAAAAAATGCTTGAAATACATCCTACGCAAAAATCCTGCTCCGACGATTCTGTTTTAAAAAATCACTTTTTTACAATGTTGCTAAAGTCTATATTGTTGATGTTGACTGTTTATTTTATTGCAATAGTAGAGTCGAGTGTAGATTTAAAATATTTTGAAGGTTGTGTAGTTCACCTCAAAATATTTTCAAACGATTTCAGTTACATGGACAGTGCTGAAGATCTTATTCATTTGAATCGAGAGAAAAACCCAATCTGGACATTCCATGACTCAAATGACACCACAAAGATCGAACCAACGCATAAATTCTACGAAGGCTGTACAATTAATGTCATGATACAATTGGAAGACGACCCAATACGACGTCTAGATTTTATGTATTACAATAAATACAGGTTTTCGTCCAATCAAATTTTTGTATTTGTAGTGGATTTTGTACAAATACAAGACCATGAAAATCTAATCTCCATAGCTGTACGAATATTTTATGTGACAGTGAATACAATTTTGTTGTGTCCATATTGTACAAATACATACCCAGTGCTACGAAATAAAAAAATTAGAGAAATTGAGACGACCAAACTTATCTCTCGATGGAACAAGATTCAAATCCCTATTGCTTTTCCGTTATCTGAAGAATCACTACCATTGTGTCCATCCAGTCCTTGGAGTCGAAGCCCAGAAGTAAACTTCCTCCGGGATAGTTTCTGCCATTATACAATGGCAATAGCAGAGTGCGTTGTTTTGGTACTCAATGTAACAACAAAAGACACGCCTTTTGTTGTTTTTACTGGATTTGGGTGCATAGCGATGACATATATGTTAGGAGAAAGCGATAAATACTATGGTCACACCATTTATTTCTTTCGGGGTGAAGGGAGTGCTAGGATAATTTACTGCGATTCAACTCAACGATCTGAGACGATCATCTTCGCTGATTGGATCTTCCCGTTTCATTGGGCTGTTTGGCTGCTGCTCGCTCTCACCGTGTTATCGTTTCATTTCAACAAGGCATCTCACTTAAAATATTGCTGATAAATGTCTTTAATGTTTATGGGTTTTTGATGAAACAATGCTGTAGCAACAAAAACATGCTGTTATTTAATGTCGTTTTCCTCACCGTTTTTTTTCACCTGCAGTATGTATTTCAAATCGTATATGACTGCAAAGTTAATCTCCCCCTCAGAAATCATACCACTTGCCAATCTAAGCAAAGTTGTTCATGCAGGATATAAACTTCTTTTATATGATCCACATGACCTAGGTTTGGATGTAATGGAGGATGATTTCAAGAGGCATGGGCTACAAGACGTTCTAAACCAGACTGTAGAAATTGTCGATCAGAATGTTAACTATATTAATATTGCGTCTTTTTATAATAATGCCACTAACTCAAAAATGGCGATTTATGATAGAACAGCTACTAGCAACAGCATGAATTTCAAATTGCATTTCTAAAACACAATTGTTTTCGGATAGAAGAAAAAAATGAAAGTGATATGTTCTTTTCGGCTTTCTATGTTCATATTTTTAAACGCTATAAATTAAATATGAACACGTTCTATGAATTTGGGACTCTAGACTTCTGGCAACATCAAGAAACATTACGCGCTAAAGTAGAAAACCAAAATCTGGCGAGAAATCGGGATGCGTGGCCGACCTACGATGGGGAATTTATTGTATTTGAAAACTTATTCCCGGTTCTTGCAATTTACTGACTTTTAATTTCCTGCAGCTAAACTGCATTCATTTCGGAAGTTATTTATATCTCTAAATCTAATATTTATAACGTAACTTCATGTTTTCTTAATATTTATATTTTTTTCTATTTCTTGCTAATAAGATTGTGTAAATTCATTTTAGTCAAGATTTTGAATTTGGATCGAAGCAATGTAATGCCAATTAAAACCATAATTACGGTGAAACCGATAAGTAATTATAAGAATTGAAAGTAGATATAAGGAATATTTGCTTAAGACAATTTGCTTACACATATATACAAAATTGTAATAAAATCGTCTATTTGGTGTTGGTGTCTAAACATAAATAAAGCAGCAAATTTTTATCAAGTCTTTAAGTCTCTCATATATTAATAGTCTATTACCTTTAAAAGTGAGGAAAATCCTTTTTATTTATCCTAATTATCACTCACTTGCGTCTTTAAATTTATATTATTGAACAAAATGATAATGTTATCGGCCTAATATTGTTGAAAGATGTTACAAAATTTGCAACGTTAAAAATTCGAGCAAATTGTTATTTTTAATCTCTCGTCAAAAATCAAATTTGATCCAATTTTCAAAATTATAGCAATTTTGTGATCACAAAGAATAGTTGTTTTAAAGAAAAGTAAAATGGCAATAAATTCATTTTTTACAAAATCGTGCAATTTTTGGAAGGATGGCTAAAATATGCAAAACATTGAAAAAATTATATCTTTTAAACTGACCATATTTTAATTTTGTTCGAAACAACTACTCTTTGCTATTGTAACACTGATAAAATTTTGAAAATTGGACCACAATTCTATTTTAGCGAGCAATTAAAAATGAAAATTTGCCCAATTTTTTAACATCTTAATAATTGAATTGGGATAATAATTTTGTCAGTTATTTTAGTTCATATTAGTTCCAGAGCCTATCACAAACAATGAAGAAAATCGACATCTGTCCTTTGTGACATTTTGCTTGTTAGATATCTCTAAGTGTTTTGGATCAATTTGGAAGAAAATATTTATAAATTTAAAACACTTACAAATGATACCATAATACGTGTTCTGCATTTACGTGCGTGCAAACCAAACAATTTTTGCATCCCATGCTGAATTATCTCCTGCTACTGCGAATTCCTCGTAATTTACTACTAAATAAACAATGAAAACTAAAAACAAGACCGACTGAAAGCTAACAATGTTTACAAAAACTATGACTTAATAACAGAAAATTGCAATATATTATTAATCAGCTAGTTAGATAAGGAATTTTTAATTTAATCAAATTGAAGCGTTTCCACTAATTTTGAATCCAGATACCACCGTTCTTTATCCATTAAAGAACTTAAGGTTTTATTATATGACGACATAATTCATCGAGAATAATCTTTGTTGGGGCGAAATGAGAAACACGTTACACATTTCGGCTTCTGAAAAAACAAGTCTTTTTTTTTAATTCTTGATAAAAATTCAGTTAAAAAGATAAAAAAAATAGTACGGTGTAAATTAAAGATGAAGGGTTCTATTACAAATTTAGACTTTATATTTTCGAAACTCCTCATGTTTAACAAATGGCGGCTGAAACCAGTGCATTTTAAACTACTATTTGTTAACAAAGAGTAGATGCTACATTGTGTACCGTGTTTCTCAACTCGCCCCAATAGACATTTCTTTCGAAATACACTACAACCTTAATTAAATTAAGGTAAGGGTCAGTAGCCTAAAGTCTTGTTAAGTTAAAACGTTTAAGAAAAATTAATGTCCTACATACATGTTCTAAAGCTTTAAAGGGAATGATCCCGCTTTTATGTTTTATGGTCGAATATTCTAAATATTATATTTAATCTCGTTTTAATATATTATCTTTATATAGAATATACCAGAGCCACTCGGTTTTTCCTCACACGACAAGCGCCGTAGGAGCTGCATTTTCCATTTTGCGCATTTTCCGTAGTAGAAGACAGTAGGGATTTTCATTTTCAGAGTTCATTATTTTGTAGGTACGATGGATTGTACTAGCATCAGACGAGTACTAGTTTTTTGATTTTTAACATATATTTTGATTGTCAGTTATCAATCAATGTGATCTTCAGGCCCCTTGAGGGCGGGCTTTAACAACTACCTATGTTTCAAGAAAATTTTCTGTAATTAACGATTCTGTCATGAAATCATCCTATTAGCTTTTTTATCTTACAGTTATTTGCGTCGTTTATTTAGATAATATTTCAAAAATCATTTTTCTTAGTTTTTAACAGTAAAAAAGGAATTAAATATTTACAGGTAAGTGGATCAAGTTTATTAACGTTTTTAAAATTGCAATACAAAGAAATGCTTAGCAATGGCATCCATCTGGTAATCATGTAGTATGCAATTATGCAGGCCTTGAAGTGTGTAAATAAACTGCAAAAATGCAAATAGCAAAAAATTGAAACCATCCGTTAAAACTTGGGTGTTCTTTACAAAAATCTTTACACAGCATATCACGCAATGTACAAACTTAGAATTGCTTTGATTTTTTATTATATTCCGGCAGAAGAGGTGAATTCCTTGTGCTATGGCCTAAGTTCTTATTAATTATATTGTATTGACAAAGAGATCCTGCCTAAATTAATCCAGTTTAAAACACGTTTATTTTTTGCTCAGTGAGACTAAAAATATTTTCTGCAAAGCGTTCCAGACTTCAGAAGTTCCGTGCAAAGGATGGGAGTGATTTTTTCGCTGGTAGTAAAATTGCAGCTCTGTGCTATTCCTTCTCATATGTCAATTTTGTCGTCCCAAAAAATGTTTGATGTGAAAAACGTTTTTTTGTTAATAATATGGCTCTAATAATTAGTCGTTTTAACCACAAAAGTTTCAAGCAATTCTGGAATTCATGTTTCCGTTTTATTCCTTGTAAGATTCATTTAGAGTTTCCGAACATATCGGAGTCAAAATTCACTCAATTGAACTCTGAACTTTCAAAATTTTAGCACTTACAATGGAGGTAAGGGAACGGGCGATTCAGGAATCGCTTAAATTTGGTTTAGCTGATTCTGCTATTTACATATCAAAACATTATATGTCACATATCAGTAGCCGTAATCCACATTAGAGAGCCTACAAAACAAAGCAGAATCACTCCAACATCGTGGGTCTTGGATTTCCTTAATTTTTGGATATGTTGTAGAGGACACGAAATAAAAAATATATATTGGCCGGTTTTTGGTCCGCCCCCTCTTACCCCCCTGGGGGAGGAAAAACGGTCAAAAAAAGGCCCTCAAAGGGGAATTAATTTCTCAGAAACCGCTCAACCGATTTCAAAAATTCTTTCGGTTTCTGAAAGAGGAAGCTCATATCTCGGGGCTTCTTTTTCATTTTTTTAAATTTCGAAGTTTCGAATTTATTACGTAATTTCAAAAAATACGTAATTTTATTTTTGTTCAAAACCTATCATGTGGCACACTGTTGGAAAGCTCTAGTCTTTCTGAGTAACGCTATATATTTTGTTTTTCAAAAACGTAAGTGGGAAAATTTAAAACCTAAAACAAAAAACCCAAACTACCTCTTGATTTTATTTCAACAAAACATATCCAAAGCCAGTTTATGCTATTTATTAGGGATGTAACATTTAATTCGATTTTCTATGATCATAAGCCAGTACAATTCCAAATTTCAACTTGATACGGCCATTTCTAGAAACCGATGGGGGTGGCCCAATAGTATCTACCTATATCTGATCATTTTGTTAGAAAATATAAATTTCCATTCGAAATTTTCAACGCTTTGACCGATTGAACCCATCTTCAAACCTGTCCAACTCCTTGACTTAATACGTATTTTTAACCCGAATCGGTCAAATGGTTCGACCGCAAATTTAATTGTTTGATTTTAGTATGTTTCTGGAGAAATTCATAACAGACGTGCAATCGTTGGAAGCAAAAATGGAAGCCCATTATATTCCTACATGTCAAGTATTTTTTACCACAACTCTATGCCGTTTGAAACTGATAACAGTGGACAGTATATTTGCACTAAACGTGACGCCAATAATTCGGAAATCGCTGCTGCTGATTCTTTATACAACTTTCTCATTTTAAATATGAAAACAGGCACACCAATAACAAGACGTTGGTACTATGGTGAAAAATTGTTAAACAAATCTTGTGAGAAAGCAACTAAAAAGACAGGTACGATAAAATAGTGCATTTAGAAGACATAAGAATAATATTTACACTTTTAAATATTTTTGATTGATCTAGATATTATAGAAATGTTTACGGACGATAGGTATTATTATTGCTGCAGTAAAAACAGTTCTAGTAAAATTAAAATGACAATGATGCGGTGTAAAACAATGCCATCTTGTACACTTAAACAAACGGGCCCTTTCAAATTTCTTCGTGAGGATTCCACATACAGTCAACAATATCAATCAAATTGCGTTGATACACCAAATCAAAAATTTAATGACTTTACATTCCAATTTCAATGTTTTGTGGACGATCAATGTCAAACCTTTATGGG
>JAQGBQ010001104.1:0-13465 GCA_034698485.1 Vertagopus arboreus
CATAAAAAAATCAATTAAAATCATTTAAAAAATGGAAATGTCCTATCTTTTTGCACCACTTAATTTTCAGTTTTTTTAAAGTTAAAAAAAATTCTGGGAAATTTTACCTGTTTTGATTTTTTGTTATGATACCAGATTACATAAACTACTTTGTTGCAAAATTTGAAAAAAATTGAAAGCGTTTTGTGTGAATAGCGACCAAATTACCAAATGTCCTATCTTTTTGCACCTGAGTGTAGTCACACACGCAACATGCATTTATGGAGCATCCATTAATAACAATTTTAAAAAAAAAATCTGTTTATTGCCCTGTAAATATTTTTAATGAATGGTCTGCACAGTTTGAAAAGCTTGAATGGTACTTTTTTGGATATTTGTATTTGGATTGAAAGCTAGTTAGTTAACTTAGCCCAACCAATAAGGACCAAATAGTATGAAATGTAGAAAAAAAAAGATTTTTATGAATGAAATCTTGTTCTTGTATATTTATATTGTATAAGAGAACAGTTGTGGTTTTGAGATTTTAATGAATGAATGGAACTGACCAAGTGATTCTGTACAATTCTAACTGAACTCACGGGGCTTTTTTAAGGAAGACTTGACCATTATATATGTAGCTTTTAAAAGTAAAGGAATTAAACATCTCTTGGATTAAGAATTAATTATTTATTGTATATAGCCTGCAATAAAGAAGATTCGAGTACCTTTCGTACTGTAGGTTGTAGATTTAGATTTGTAAATGAACAGGTGTCAAATTGGGCCAAGCCAAGCCTGTCTTGTCATGTCGGTGGTGGTTCTAAATCTAATAGTTTATAGTTTATCGTAGGTGATGAAGATGATGATGAGAATTCACAAAGTCTTGGGATATTGTTCTGGAACATGCAATTATTTTATCAAGTGCCGACACATTAAATCTTGCTGGACACACTGCTTGTACTATGTAGTAGGTGATGATCTCATATCCAGTTATATCTGCCAACTTATGGGATGATAACCTGACATGTTTTATTACATTTTAATAGACTAGATCTCTCCATGAATCTTTGAAGCTTTTAAAAAATCTTTTTTGCAATATATATAAAACGTGTTCAACACCTAGCTAACATTTTTGGGTGGAGTTCATTCATAAAACTTTAAATACTTTTTTCCTCGTTTTTCTTGTAATTAGTTTGAGAGATATTTTAAATGAAAGAAGAAAAGTGAATGAAGTCAGATGAGGTATTATTCTTATTATTATGTATTTATGCTTGATTACTGATTACATACATTCGTGTTATACTATACGGGTAGGAATACATTGTTTATTTATATAGATATTATTTCATTCATTCATTTCTTTTGCTAAATGTACCTCACGACCCTTCTGAAATCTCATTGACGGTGAAATATGGAGATTATAATAGCCCTAGGTGGCTTGGCTGTTGTGGTGTGCATGTGTTTTAATTCTATTTTTTTGTATTTTAACGTATTTTTATATATTAATATTTCCTTAGGTAAGGTTTTCGTGGATTTGTTGGAAGTTGGAATTATTATTGTTGAGACTTGTTGAGGGTGTGTTGTCCTCAGTTGCTTGTTATTCTTAAAAATCTGTTTTTCTCAATGAAAGCCTCATTTGCATCAAAGATCTCTTTTCAATGTTATTTATTATTACGCCTAGATTTTTTTTGTAGATGTGGTGAGTGTGAGTCACTTACTGTCACTTGTAAGATGTTTAATTAATTCATTCATAAAAATCTTGTCTTATCAACTCGTCATTTTATATCGGTTAGGAGGGAGTCAAATTGAAAAATGTGGAGTAGATAAAAATTTTAGTTTATTTAGTAAATGATTTTATTTTTAGAAATTTTTTTTTGTGTTTTCAGTTCATCGGAATCATATAAATATATTTACTAACTATAATTTTATAAGATTCATATAAACTGCACAAACATAAAAACTGCAAACCTGTTGCTTGGACTGGAAAAAAACTTACTCGGCAATATTGACGATTCGGACTGCTAGCATTTTAATAAATTAATTTTTAACATTTTAATGAATGATTGTCAATTTCAATTTAATGATATTCAATTTTAATGACAATCGATAGCAAAAACATTAAACCTGAAGGAATGTTAACTAATTATAAATTCAGATTATTTTTTTTGACACAGTCCTAATTTTGAATTTTTTAACCTTCTATTCTTACTGAAATGATCCAGATTATTGCCCTTACTTTTCAAAGTTTAGATCTCTAGCGTACAAAATATTTAAGAATTTATTCCATGCCACCTTAAAGCTTAATAGAGACTGAGACGATTGCCATGAATTGTTCAGTCGGTCGGTAATAGTAGAGGTAAAAGCTTATAGTGTTAGATCGTTATTCTAATCAACAAAAGAAAGAATGTTAAGAATGTTCTGGGGATAAATTGTAGTCTGATTGCATTGAATTCAGGTGGATTGCATTATTCCAAAGCGTCCAACTATTCTAACAATTCTTTAGAATTGATGTAGTTTTTTTGGAAGTTGACATTGTTGGCCTGCATTGTGTGTCACTCCAGAGAAAGGATAACAATGACTATAGGAGAATCCTCGTTAAAGAATGCATCTTTTAAAACCTAATGGTATAGTAGTATGTAGTTAGTCTCACACTTTGCCAACGCTTTCCTCTCTCTCTTTCTCTCTTATGAATTATATCAGTGAGTTTTGTAAATGTTATAAAAATGTTAGGATATATTAAAAATGCATACATAAACTGGGCTATGAGATCTTTGAATGTGAATCGAGAATCAAGACTGAAGAGATCGGATCAAGAAGATCTATTAGAATTAGAGATGAACTCATCTACTCGCCTCGTCATACTTATAAAACTTATAACGTATATGTACATAGATACACCAGAGAAAAGAGGTACAATAGCTTTGTATTTTTATTAAAAAAGCATCTCCTCTTCTGCATAGGAAAGTGAACTCGTTTTGTTAAGGGTGGCACATAAAGAAAGCAAATATTTTTGTGGTTTCCATTTTCAGTCTTAACTTCTCAATATTTTGAATCCATCGTACAATATTTGTTATTAAACTCTGGTTCGACTATGATCGGGAAAAATAAAGTAAACCATTTGTTTTATGAACTGATAAGAATTTTATGGTTTCAATCAGAGACATATTAATTTTAAAATCTTTGTACTTTTAGTAAAATTTTGGCTTTATAATTGTTTTCATGTTTTTAAATTTAGAGAATTACATGCACCTATCTTGGAATCATAAGGCAATTATAATTTTATTAAACTAATAGTTGGTTCACTAAAATAATTATCCAAGAAATTAAGAAAATAAAACTAACAATGCTGTCTGATCAAAATCCGAGACACAATTAATTTATGAACGGCCCATTATAATAATGTTTGATAATGTGAATTCACCGTCATCATTTAATATAATATTTATAAATTGACCATACACTAATGCCTCCAAGGATCTGCCGATTTGTTGTTTTTTTTAGTATTTTCCGGAGCTTCATGTGATAGTCCGCTTACTCTTTGTAATAATAATTAAATGTATAAACGCATGTTATGTTGTATCGTGAATAAAGAATCAGATTATTTCTCATCTTAAATCCCCGAGGTTATGGAATTCTTCACGCGTCTGGCTACAGACTTGATTCTCTAATGTTTTAATGTTTGAAGATTCGAATTCAAACTATTCACAGTAGATTTGGAATTCAATGACCAATAAAGCGTTTAGAATTCAGCTATCAATTATCATTAATCAATAAGGAATCGGCTGTACCGGCAGGTTGTGGTTTATAATGATATGGTTCATCCCTGCCTTTGTCTCCTTAGGCGTTTGAGGAATGATCAATGGATATTTTATTGTTTCCATTCTTTTGTTTTACTTAAAGTTTTGACTAGTAATATCAAAACATTTTGATGATTTCATCGGATTTTTTTAGCTTTCTTCTGTTATTAATATAATATTTGTTGTTGCTTTTTCTAGAAGTAAAACAAAGTTCCTGATAGTAATTGAACTATTTATTTAAATAATTCTTTGTATTTTGTCACAATAAAACTATTTATGCCTATACATAGGCAATTTGTTAAAGAGAAACACTAATGTTGCAGGCTTATCATCATTTAGCTGAGATTGAAGAATAATGCATAGAAATGAACCTGTTAAATTTCCTGTAAATTGCTGATATGTAGTATTTTATTAGTTAAAATCTTTGATTTTTCTTATCTTGTCGGAACTAATTTTAAAAAAGAATGTTAAATTTTGAAGCTTGAAATTTCAGTCGGTTACATACTTTTAAAAATTACAGTTGACTAACTTTACTTCCATTTTTTTCGTATTCAGTGAAAAATAAATAAATCACGAACCTTAGGTATGGTTTACAAATAATGTCAATTCAAGATCACTCATAAGCTCGTATATAAATTCGAGTTCGATCGACAAATTTACTATTGTGGATACAAGTATTGGATAGTGTATTCTGAATCCTTAAAAAAGTTAAATTTATTCTCGTCGTGCTGTACTTGTATAGTTTTATAGTTTCAAATTTTCATTACTCTCCTCTATAGTCAATTCCGTCATGGGTTGTATGACAATGCGTGTATTTGTTGTAGTAATATATTATTATAAGCGCTAGTCTGTTTCAAATAAAAATTATCGTATGTTGACTATGTTATAATAACTAGTATCATAAAATCTAGAAAAAGGCGAGGACGAGGGCAGATGCATAATTGAACTTCCGAAATGCATTCGACTAATTGAGGATGAAGGGGAATGATCTCTAATTCATACACGTAATCAACATCAACAACAATTGTCAACTCGTCCCATCAGCAGCAGATTCATCGGACATAAAACCAACGGCACTTTTTAAATCTCTCTTGCTACAAATTATTTTACTTTATTCTGAGAACCCGGAATGAAAAAATTAAAGGTTTTAGGTTGATTTTAAAATGCTCTCAAAAAGGCTTCTACCTAAGACATAAAGTTTTTACGTCATCGTCTCAATTATAATTTCTTGCGAACCCTTTAATCAGCCAATTTAGAGTTTATTAATGCCGAAATTTTTGCAAAAGATTAAGAAGAATGAACCCAGACTTTAGTGGAGACATTAGATCATTGAATGCCAAATTTTCTTTTGGACACAGAGAGTTTAGTAGTTGGTAGTAGTAGTTTTATTTAATAAGTTGGTTTTGCATGTAAGTTGGTAGTGTTGGGCCTCGTATTAAGTACAAGATTATGATGTAGGGATGAGATCATCATTGCAAATAACGTGTCTTTTAAGAGTTGCTCTTCTTTTTCAAACTTGTCTGACTGACTATCTCCCTTGTAAATCTTCAACTCAAGGGGAGAAAAAATATGCAAAAATCTTGAGGAATGATTGATTATTATTGTTTTCACTCCTCTCCCTCACTCAAACACACACTCTTGGGCACACACACTACTGCCAAAAACCAACTAGTATAATATTATTAGTACATTATTTTATTATATATGAAAGACACAACTGAGGCTAAACAACAGAATGTAGACAAAGGTATCAAAAAGTAGCTAAACTAACACCACCTCATTCTATAGACACTATTATAAAGCATTCATTGAACTCACTAAACCTTTAATTAAAAACATCTCAAAAAGTCAAAGGTTAAAATAATTATAAGGACATGGCCGATTTTTTTCAGTAACTTTTCGAGTAACCATTTGAACTCAATTTTAATTAAAAAATGATTTCAAATTTCCAAAATCTAATTTTTTTAGGTTTCATGACAATTTTAAAAAAAAATTGCGTAAAAGTTCTGTCTGTCAATCTGAATATTATTATTAAATCTTATAAGAATTGTACCCATGATGGCAAAGTTCATTCATTCATCTCACAAATGCCTTTTAGAGTCATACATGACACTTCTTGACACTTAATACTGTAACAACTTTAAATGATTATGAATGATATGACATACATGGCCTGTATGCATCTAAATAAGATTGCAAATTGCAATCACCCTAACTGTCTTTAATAAGCAATCTGTCTAACCTTTGCTGCACTTTCAGTTTTGGATATGTACTTTCAACTTTGAACTTTTATGCATTTATTATTTAGCTACAACAGGATTGCATTTCTGTAATTTTTTTAATTGCTCTATTGAATTAAATTTAAAATGCAGGATAAGCTTCAAAATGTTTTAATACAAAGTTTAAGTTAGAGCAAATTTTAAGCTAAAGGCATTAAAAGTTTTAAATAATGATTTTTTTTTAAAAAATAATTAAAAAAAACGCACCTGGAGAAATTTCATTTTTTTGTGTCTAAATTTTGGATTTTTTCTCAAAATCGAAAAACGCAGGAAGTCCACTCACACTTTGTTTATGAACAAAATGCTTGTTAGTTATTACACAAAAACAAGAACGGTCACAATTTACAAAACGAACAATTAATCAGTTAGTTCTTTGGTCACTTTTATATTATCCGGAAATTCGCTAATTGCATTAGAACTTAAAATGCATAGTCCAGCACGGTACACAGGGAAAAGTCCGAAGCATTTCTCTCATGAATCTTTACATAAATGAAGTAATGTTTCTTCTTAATTTAAGCTGATAAACCTTATCCCATTTTGTATTCATAATTCTCAGGACATATAGTACATCCGCAAAATCTAGGATTTCTGATTTCCAAGTAATTGTAAAGTACAATTTAATTGTTGATGGTTGAGGTAACCACTTTGTTAATCACATTAGTAAGATGGAATATGGAAGATGATTTTGAGACTATGACTTTTGTATAATTAAACGAATAGTCGGAGGTGGGAAGATGTGGTTCGTATGGGATTCAGCGTGAAACTGATGAGGGCTTGTGGACCAGTCTATTATATCTCGTCCTATTCTCTATATAACTTGCCATCGTCTTCTTCATCTCTCACGATTCAAATCTCAAGAGATGAATCTACTGAATCAACTAAAATCATATAAATCCTAACTAACATTTTATAAGTTTAAAAGTACTCAAAGTTATAGGATTCTTAAATTATTCTCCAAGTTGTGAATGGATGCACTAACTAACCTACAATCAAAATCCAGAATCCCTTGTACAGAATCCAGTTATCCAGCAAAGAAGAATTGCATAATAAAAATATATAGCACAACTTGTAGCTTTATCGTTTTGTACACCTGACCCACCGACCTATCTGCATTTTAATTTTGGGTCTTTGAATTTAGATTGTTAGTATTTAAATAGCTTAAAACGAAAGTAAAGAAGTTGGCAATGTCCATAATTTCGAATTAGAGAAGTTTCTGATTTTTAACAGATATTTTTTAATTTTTTTTATACATATATGGATACCATTTCAGATAGTTGTGCAAACCGGTTAAATTTTTATTTTAAAATAGCTCCAGTTTCTGAAGTTATTAATATAATATTGCTTGTTCACGAATAAATACTTTTCTTTAATCACGAGTGAGAATTTTGATGATTTAATACTTTAAAAAAATATTTTTAGAGATATACTGCCAAATCAATGATTTACGAATGTAATAATTTTTTGTTAAAACGGTAGATATTATAATTTCTGCAATATAATTATTAGAATTTATTGGAACATCAAAAGTAAACAGGCAACTTCATCAATGACTTTATAAAATAAAAACATTGAAATCGTTATTATAATTACATTTATATGAATTCTGATCTTATTTTCAAGTAGTCCATTTTGAGGTTAAGAAGGTTCGACTGGAACCTTCGAAGTACTTTCTGTATGCTTTTAGCATGCAATTTAACTTAAAAAATAATAATTAAATATATATCCCGTTTAAAAACAATAACTCGCATTTTTTTTATAAAAACGTCTTCTTGAAATGTGTTGGATGATCTAAAACAATCAATTAATATAACAATTATCGAGAATGTAAACAATTAATTCTAAAACAACCAATTATTGAACATTTTAATTTTTTTATTTTGTTTCATTTATTTTGTTTAGCCACTATTTTCTATATAAATGATTATCTTCACAGGCTGAAAATGAAATTTAATCATATTGGAAATTTTTTACAACAATTAGATTGCTTAAAGATTGGTAAAGTTGTGATAAATTATGTTGGATATAAACGTTCAATGGATTACCGTGGAAGATCTACGATAAGTTATTGTCTTGACATCGTATATTAATTTCTCCTACAAAAGCGATAAAGTCTTTAAAAAACATTCAATTGCTTCAGGTGTTTTGACTTTCATTGATGAGTATTTTAAGAAATGGAGCGGTAAACAAATCTCAAGATTTTTAGTAGTCAAAAGAGGGTTAAGTCTTTAATCCCTTGCATAGAATCAATTGGGGCAGAACAAGTAGCCTTTTTAGTTTTTCTAAGTCTATATTCTTGGTACATTCAATATTATTAGAAATCACAAAAGCCAAATGCTATTTCACAAGGTTGAACATAAGTGTAAAGGAAGTAGAAAATAAAATGGATTTTTATAACCTGGAAACCTCAGGCTCGAGGGTGATGTTATTATGCAATCCTATGCAATCCTATGCAATTGCTATATATGCAGTTTAACCAATCCAACGGATTTTCATTCGATCACGTTCATCCTTTATTTCTCAACTTATATTCGATTTTAAATTCTCTCTGAAAATTTTCAAGTGCACTTGGCTCATCAATAGTTCTTGGTTCATCTATAGAAAATAAATTTAAGCTGCAGGAAGTGTAACTTGTTCTCTGGAATCTTTTTTAGAATAGTCAGTTTAGTAAATCGATGAATTATTACTGTATTTTGAAACGGGGGATTTTCTAGAACCGTGTTTATCGGATGCACACAATATTATTCTAACCGATCATCTATGTTTTTTGTCATTTGTTTATTTTTGATTAAATCGTTTAAGAGTTACCAGAGTTGATTGAGAACCTACCGCAAAGGAATTATGAGAATAAGCCACACATTTTGAGAAAAAAAGTAGCGGATTTGTGGCAATCTTTTAATAAGTTCTTTGTATAAATAATACCACAACCGTTTCGAAAGCAGCTGGGTAGCTTCTGAAATAATGGCTAAAGGTATTTAATACTCCATACGAAAGATTTAAAAGAGAGATAAGTAGCTTTGGAATTGATTTGTAAATGTGTGTACAAAAAGCTCCATAATCTTGAGTGACACTTGAGGCTTATAAAATTCTAGAGACATAGATCCTCGGATGTTCTTCTTGTATTAGGATTTTAAGTTTTCAGAATACAATTGACCTCATCATTGCTCATGATGACATAAATACCCCTTCACCCTTACTTCAATTTTTCATCCTGCCTGTAGCAGCAGAGAGGCCGACTCTGAAATTTACTGAGGTTCAACTACACCAAAGAAAGTCTCTTTGATCTCTCGAGTCTTTGAGAAGGGTTCAGTTGAAAGTTCGGCATTCGTTTAAAAATTTAAAATGTTGTAATTGCAAATAACAATGGATTATGATTGCATTGCATCCAACAATTCTTAAAAATCCAAGGGCTCCCTGAGGAGGTCTCTCTTAACTATAAAATTTTATAAAATGAACCACATTTACACTAGGGTAATAATTCCAAGAATCTTTGGTTATATATTGTTAGTGTATAGTGTATATATCCAGCTAAACATTGTATTTTTCTAGCCTCTTATTTTCTATTTGGTTTGGTAATGAATGAATGAAATGTGACTAATACTCGTCATGGACAGTTAGCATTTCATTCTTTAGTAGTAGTTTTAAAGTTTTAAGTTCACCTCTTAGTGTGATTTTTTTTACATTTCTTTTGAAAACTTTTATGTTCGAAACTCATTCGTTTGAAACGACATAAATATAAACTTCTTCAATTCATTTGGGTCCAGGAAAGAACAGCTTCGTTGCGTATGACTTTTCAGTTTCAAATAGTTTCAATGATTTTAACCATTTAATTTTTACAAACCAACGCTTCCAGGATTAGAGAGAAAGGAACTTATAAACCTTCTTTATGTAAGCTTAAACTTTAAACGCATACAATTTGTGAAATGTTACTAGTTCAGAATTTCTTTTGAAATTCATTGAGTCTCTTTTGGGACCGTACATAAAAAATAAGCATTTGATTTGAAAGTACTTATCAAAATGTTTTTTTTACTGAAATAATCTTTATTATTTCACAAGATCTGTTGTCTGCTTTGTATCTGTGATAATTACAAAAATAATTCTACCCTTAAAAATGTGTTTAAGAATTCAATGTTAAACGAAAAACGGTTATTCGTTTTTTTTAAAATTGAAATCGACAAAAATGTCATAATTTATGATCGGTCCTTTTCATTCATAGATCCAAATTTGTTTCCACTTTTACATTTACACTATTCATATTATTTACAATACAGTTACAGTGTGTTTTGTTATATCTATTTATTCTATAGGGCTTATTGCTTTGTTGATGCTTTGAAGGGAAGATGTTTAAGGGATTGTGTGATGTGATTAGTCTCGGTGTATTTCTGTGGCTAATCTCCTTTAATTTCTTTCAATTTACTCCCTTTTTCTGCACCAAACATTATTCCCTTTGCCACCCAAGAAGTTCTTTTACAAATTCCAAACCATTTTATCATCACTTTTACATACATTCAATACTACTTATTCGGAATTCAGGGTTAAACTATCTAGACCTTTTTATACAGAGTTGCAGTAAAATACTAAATAATATACTGTGTATAATAAGCAGAGAGAATTAAATGCGCATTTTAAATCTATTAATGAACAACGTACTTAACTATGGGTTATGATACAGAAGTCTTTAGGAAAAATCCCTGTCGTCAAGCAGTCTAGAGAATCTAGACTCATGCTAATTCCAAATCTTTTGAATCTAACGTAACCTAATATCTCTCTCCATTCTAAACAAGGTTTGATCTTATAATCATCTCTGAAATAAATAAGCCCCGCTGCTGCTGGACTAAACCTGTAAAACAACCCAAGAAAGTCCAATTTTGGTCAGAGGGCCAATCGATTATATTATAATCTAGTTTATCAGATTTGCTTCCAAAATTTGGAAATTGTTAGGGCCAGCGGCAGTCTAGAATAAAGTTCTTATATAAGAACAATTTGTATCTTTATAAAATCTAACACAGAGCTCAACAAGTAAGTAGGTACTATGACTTTTATAATAATATTGAGTATGCAAAACCCACCCTGATCGAGTTGCGTAATCCCTTTTAAAAGATCTGAGTTAATTTGCATTCGCGTATTAAAGACTTGTTAAGTTTAAAGAGTGTGATCTGTCGGTTGTACGTTCTAAATAGTAATCACAATAGTTGAATATAAAGTCATGCAAAAAAATGTATCAATGAGTGCATGATGTCATTGGAGAGGAATGAATTATTGTAGCATTTATAAGTTATGACCGTCATAATTCTATCTTTAATGTAGAGGAGTAGTAGAGACCAACCTCAACAATTCAACTATTTATCCATTTAAGTATTTAAAACATTGAAACCACCTTCCCTTTCATTGAGACATTCAAAATATTCAAATCCTTAACCATATCTAGGTGTAATATGCAAAACAATGTAAGTAAATGGATTAAATGCTTTCTTAGCATGTTCAATGTTGTTTTTATACTATGAGCTGAAGACAAAAAAACATATTTGTTATAATATGAAATGGATGGAAGACACTCCTTGACGAGCAGGAACAATAATTTTTATTGAGGGCTCTGATCTCATCTCATCCAAGCCCTGCTTTTAAAAAAAAACATTTAGGCAGTCAAACTTTGATTGATTTAGATCTTTACAAAATACAGCCATTAAAGTGTAAAATTATACTTAACCTACTGATTGAGTTTCGAATCTTAACCATATGCAATTTTTTTTTATAGCAAGCTTTGTTT
This sequence comes from Vertagopus arboreus, assembly GCA_034698485.1. NCBI lineage: Eukaryota > Metazoa > Arthropoda > Collembola > Entomobryomorpha > Isotomidae > Vertagopus > Vertagopus arboreus. The sequence goes on from JAQGBQ010001104.1 coordinate 11,817, forward strand.
AGTTTGTAGTGAAAACAGGAATTATTGCCAGTTTTAGTTGATTTATTTCTTTGAACTTTTAATTTTGAAAGTTACGACATATTGACATAGAATCTTTCAGTTTATAGTAATTAGCTTAAATGATTTGATTGAATTTAAATCAAAACACTTACTTTTGTTGGATGAAATTATTGAATAATTTAATTGAAAGTTTTTTTGGTCATTGAATAATATTCCATGCTTAAATTTAAGTCAACCTATTCTCTATGTAATTAACATTCGGTGTTTCATCCAAATCACAGGAACACCAGAAAATAAACCGAACAAAGTTCGCAAGACCTGAATGGAAATGAGCTGTAAGATGATTTATTTATCATCAAACAATATTTTATTCCGTTATGCTTATTGTAATCATTTAGCTTTTATTTCTGAGAAACTCATAATAATTTTATTTATTAATTTTATGAGTAATAACTTTAATCGATATAAAAAGTGTATAAACATATATTTAGAAAGGAATTAAACATGTATTGTTGTTTTGTTAATCTTCCTCAACTTAGCCTTTGTGGACTGAATTTTTTTCTAATTGTTAGTTTTTGAAACTTTAAGTTTTCAAACAGATAATTTTGTAAATTGATTTAATTAAATATCAAGTTCATTTAGTTTTAATAATTTGTTAATAGGTCTAGCAATAAAAATCCTACTTGAAATTAGGTGATGACAATAATTTTGAAATCAATTGTTTTTTTCATAATTTCATTCAATTTCACATCACCACATTTTCAAAAATACATTTCGCGTAAGTATTTAAGTAACATTATCATTTGTGTGGATATCAATAAGATAAAAAAAATGCTGAAATCAATCATTGTTCTGAACTTGACTGATAACTCGATAAACACTCGTGATCAAGTTGGAGACAGGCGAGTCCAGATAGCATGTGTATGCCTAGGCTGGGGTTCAAAAACTTGTTGGTAATCAATCAAAAAAAATGCAAACTCGACAAAAATAAAATGGAATTCCATTTTAATATCAATATTTAACGTTTATCAAAATAACGATTGATTCATAAGATCATAACTACATGTTATTGTAGTCGGCTACTGAACTCAAGATTATGGAAACTACGGCTCAATGAATTTGTACTTATATAAATATTTTTTATTTAATTCCTTTGTACTCTATTGATTTTCTATTTCCTCCAGCAATGAACTTGACCAGTAAGGTTGGCAAACTTTGGTCTGATTTCGGTATAAAAAGGGTTAGAAAATTTCAAACAGACATCATTCACAACTCAACTACTTCCTAACAAGGAACAAGAAAACATTACAACTTTTAAACTTTCACATTAAACCAAAAGAATTAAACGAAATGTTTAAGTCACTACTCATCGTACTTCTAGCCATTGCGGCTACAACCCTAGCAAGACCTGGAGAACTTACTAAAGTAGACCGGACCCTTGAACAAAAGCTGACGAAAGGAGTTATTGTTAACATCCTCGTATCCTTCGTCGGAGGTACAGACTCAATCCTTGACGCTATTAACGACGCCAGATTCGACAACCGAGATGACAAGCTCAACGCCCTTCATGCAGGTCTAGTAGCAAACGCTGCATCATCCCAATACAGCGTCCAAACTTTACTGGGTCAATCTGGATTCTCCTTTTCTGT